>JAQGBT010001870.1:0-28064 GCA_034698585.1 Disparrhopalites patrizii | reverse complement strand
AGAGAGAGAGAGAGAGAGCAAAAGAGAGAGAGAGAGAGAGAGAGAGAGAGAGAGCAAAAGAGAGAAGAGAGAGAGAGAGGTTGACACAGAGACGCGTAAATACACAAGAGGCAAAATCTAAGCCAAGGCTATAGCAAAAAGGAAGGGTAGTGCAAGTTACTGAAAAAAAAGAAGAAAATTTGTGTTGTGAGAGTGTGTACCACTGCACAAGGAGTACAAAAAGGCTTTAAATGATTTGGTAGTCCAAGCGGTAACAATAACGAAAATGCTCATGTGATTACAAAACACATCTCATTATTGTCCTCGTCCAACAACTGTACATGTCCTCGTTCAAATATTAACTCAAATAATTATATATATTTTTTTAAATATTTTCGTGCTTTTGGACGACTCAATTATTATTATTTTTACTACATTAGTTTGTAATCATGTGTATTTTGTTTCTTTTTTTTATTTTATATTCTTCCCCTATATATCTACTAGGCTTCTGGATGGTTTGGTAGAAACATTACAAAAAAAATTGTATAAAAAAAATAAAGAGTTTTCCACAAAAATGTTCTATTCATGGTCTAAGTATCTGTGCCTGGTGGAAGTGATTGTACACTTTGTGTACTTGGCTTGATAACCATCTTTCCAGTTTTACCCTTTTGACAACAATTCCCTTGTATTTTCTCCATTTTATACACGTTTACGAACTGCTAAGCACGTGACAAATCCTTCCACTCCATCCATGCCCCACGAACGCTGTTAAATGGTTAAAATATAATTAATACTTTTGTAACAGATTTTTTTGTTTTGTTTTGGTTGTGTCCAACTAGTCAAGCTCATTCTGAAGCAGATTTATAGTACTGGGTTAAAAGATTTTTCCATTACATATTATTATATAGTGGAGGTGTTTTTTTTTTACCTTAAAAAATTACTAAGGAATAATAAGGCATCCGTGTCATTTTTTGTTTTGGTAATTTGTATTATATGGACGGATTGTACATGATTGCTATAGATGTAATGGTGACAGATATGGCTTCCAACGCGTCAACTCCCATTACAACTGGGTGTTTCTTATATATTCACTCACCCAGCACTGAATAGTGGAATTTTTGTGATCATTACTTGATTTGGCAGGAAGTTCCTACCTCACGTTATTTTTTAACTCCTCCACACTTTCACTCTTTCTTGCTTCTCTCTCTCTCTCTCTCTCTCTCTCTCTCTCTCTCTTTCCCATACATTCATATGACCCTGTTACCGCACACCAAAAATCCCCTTCCCATCCCTTCAGCACGCTTCTGTAACTCACATTTTTTGATCACAAAATATATGAACACGCACTTTCCCACAAGCGTGTATGCATAAGGGAAGGGAGGAATGCCGCAGCAATCATTCTCTATTAGAATATTAGTTAGCAACACCAAAAGATGCTATTCAAATCCATATTGAAAAAAAAAAAAAACTTGCCGCAGACCAGAAATCTTTGTTTTTGTTTTGTACCTTTCAAAGGGATTTACGGATATCTGTGGGGAAAAGTTTTTACTGTAATGGATACTTCCCTCATGAATTGTAGCACATGGGACAGATATTGATTGTTGCTACAGATTTATACATGTATTGTTTTATTAGAAATACAGTGAATAATTAGCACCCATTGTTAGCCCTCCTTCCACCTATCTCGCACGTGTATCTCATACTTCGTTGCTTTTCTTTTTTGTCTTTATATTATTATCTTTCTTTTTCCTCGTCTCGTCACTGTAAATTGATATCCTTTAGGAATATTTTCTCACCCGTTTCTCTTTCTCCTGTCTCTCTCTTTCAACTTCTTGCTCTCTCTCCCTCTCTATTTCTCTCCATCTTGCTCTCTCGTTCTCTTTACGCTGCTATCTCTCTGTCTTTCTCTCTGACTCTCAATTTATGTCTCTCTTTCTGTCTATTTCTACCTCCCTTTTCTCTCTCTTTTGTCTATTTCTGTCTCTTTGTCATCTTTTTGTCTCTCTTTTTGTTCACGCTTGTCTCTTTTTCATCTCTCTCTCTTTCTACCTCTCTTTTCTCTATTTATGTCACTTTTTTAGCTCTCGCTCTTTCACTCTCTATTTCGATCTTTTTGCACTCTCTCTCTCGCTGTCTCTATTCTTTCTATGTAACTGTTTTCCCTCTCTCTTGCTATATATTTCTCTCTCTATTTCCTCTTCATCTCTCTGTGTTTCCTTGGGTTTCCCCTTGACATTCTGCCTCTTCTCTTCCACGTATTTCTCCCTGCCTCACCGGAGAAAATATTGCTGTTGGATTAGAAAGCCATGTCTCCCATTAATCCTCCCGACAGCAAAGTTATCGATACAATGGTATTAGACGATTTAGGAATTTCCAGGGGAAAATTACATCTGCTTTTTTCCATGGTTTATACGGAAATGGATTTATACGAAAGTTTTCAAGGATTAGCAAATAGAAAAAAGAAACTTGAAATGATCCCAAGGACCCAGTATTTGGAGTAATTTATGAGGTAATCATTCGCTGGTGTACAAATGCCTAAAATATTATAAATGTCTTGAAAGACATAAACTGGTGCATGAGACCCAGATTAGGGGATAGAAACACGCCATGTATTTGTTCTGGTGTCTCAGGAGCTGAAAGACATTCAAGGAGCAATTTAAATAATTACGCACAAGACAATGTTGTCCCTTGTTTTCGTATCAAACTCACACCACATTTTCCAAAATTACGAATGCACTGTGTGGAATCATAATAGTAATTACCATGATTTTGTAATTGTTGACTTGTCTTCTCCCTTATCTGTGCTGAGGTAAGGTTTTGTTTTTGTGTGATTTTTTTGTGTCACTCTTTGGAGGGAAAGTCATATAAAAGTTTGCATGTGGAAACACTTTTCCTCTCTTTTATCTCTGCTAGTTTTTTTTGTCTGTTTTTTTTTTGAATGAAAGTTGAACGTTTAAACCTCCTTTGAACTCCCACGATCCTTTTTTTGGCTTTCATATCCATAATTTTCGTCGTCCTCGGTGTCCATCACAATGATATTAGCACAGGGATGTCGTGCCGGTCTTATTCTGAAATTTCCCTCTTTGATTTGTACCTTTTACACAATACGTGTTTTAATACTATTCCTATACTTAATTTTTTCGTGGATTTCTCCCTTTTTTTGTGTGTGCAAGCACACATTCCATGGATTGTCTGTGTGCGGTATGTAGAAATAAATTTTCACAAGGATATGTATCGGAAATGACCTTTTATTTACTTTATGACGTTTTTTTTGCAATCATTGCATGGAAATGATGTAAACCAAATATTTAAAAAAAAATGTCTACTTACGCACACGATTACATAGCGACAAACGAAAGGGAAATGCTGTAATGTGTAAAGAAAATGCTGGGAACATTTCTTGTGCCGTGTGGTTCAACAAAAGGAAAATGTGGACCATTTGGAAGCAAATATATACTAATATATGAAAGTGGTAAATGGTTAGATTGTTAAAGTATTTCCGCTTACAAATTATACGCGCGGAAAACATCGTGGTTTGGAGGAATATATTATTATGAAAAGGAAAAAAAAAGTGACAGAACGGAAGTAAATCTTATCGAAGCTTGATAATAATGATTTATCACCTCATTTCTTCCCAATTGAGTTGCTTGTAATAATATGTAATATATATAATATAAAAAAAAATTGTAAACCTCCCAAAAAATATTTTTTGTGTAAAACCCATACTCACTATGTACACACCTGTAGGGTTTTCCCAAGTATAGGCCATTCGTGTGTGTATCTTCCAAGCCAAAGAATCTATTAGATATAGAGGTTTTATAGAGAGGGGAAATTTTCTAAACATCTCTCTTTCTCTCTCTTTTCTCTCTCTTCCTTCCCTTTCCGATTATTATAATACTACATCATATAATAGCTGTTTATGGGACACGGCAAGGAAAGTGCGTGGATATATACCAGAGGATATGATGGATCATACGAATATCCATTAAAAAAATGTTGGACAAATTATATAAAAAAAACAGAATCTCACACTCCGTATAAACTACCCACTAACTACAACATTTTAAAGGGGGAGAAGATGAATATGATCGAAAACATCATGTCATCAAGTTGGAAGGAACGATTTCCAATTTTCTAATTCATCTCCTCTCTCACTCTCCCTCTCTCATGTCTCTCCCTGTTAAAAAATGCAATTAAAATTATTCAATATTCAGCACGTAATTAGGATACAAGTTATACAACTTTTTCATAAAACTCTTTGGTCAGAAGAGATTTGTGTTTCTCTTTTCTCTCTCTCTCTCTCTCTCTCTGTGAATACTTGTTCTCATCTCACCCCTGCCTCCTCCTTACACGTCTAATATGCACATACACAAAACAAAATACTCAAAAGCTTACACAGACACCTTCCCCCCCCCCTTTACAACTTTTTTTTCCTTGCCTTGAGCCAGAATGCAGTTAACGAAAGGAAGCCTATACAAAGTAGTAGAGCGTCAACTCACTACTAACGGTGTGTATCACTTTTTTTTTACAAATGCTCACTTTTTTGAAAGCGAACATTTTATACTATACACACGCAAAAAAAAATAAAAAAAAGTAGGTGACAAGACGTACATATTTACTTACAGAGAAAAAAAATAAAATAAAAGACCCATGGCAGGTGAGGAGGAGAGAATTAAAATGATGTGCACGATCGCTTTGACTTTCATTAATACATAACACTTGATTAATGGTAATAGTTTTTTTTTTTGGTCACCGTGAAGCCTCATAAATTTTACAGGAGTCTCTCGAAGGAAAAAGGAGGGGGAGAGAGAGGACAGAGAGTGAAAAGAAACCAATTTTTTTATGTAATGTTCTGTATACAAATTATCAATTTTTTTCCACTCTCATTTGTGGCCCTGGCATTCATTTCTCTACCCATTTCGTCAATGTATACATGTATATGTTTATGACCAGAGGAACATATGAAATGTGAGAGGGTTGACAAAGAGACTCCTGTTGATTTAATTTCAGTCTTAATTTACCAAATGACAATTTCCAATTCGTTATGACTTCCAGGGGGCAAATGTTTTAAAACGTGCTTTAAGGAATATATTAAACATTTCTCTGTGGGGGCTCTTGGCCGGGGAAAAACACTGACAATGACATGATTTTGAATTTTACACGGTATATAGACGTGTGAAAGGTCTGTCATGGCTTTGCAAATCGGACTTGCATAATACTTTATGTCCCCCTTGAGGTGGAACATTTGAGAGAAAAATTACATTGATTTACTGCCAATTAATTACCACCATAATCTTGTTATAAAGCCCTGGAATTACGGTTGTAAGACAATTACCTTTCAGTATAGCACATTGGTTTTAATTCAGTGAGAATCCGCTGATTTTTCAAGCAATTCAAGTCCATTCAAAGGGCTTGTAAAAAATACTGCCATTAATTTGTGTGTATAATTATGTCCCTTTATATTAATTCATGTATCATTTATTCTAAAATTTTATTTTATATGAGTTTGTAGTAGCCATTAGCATTTCTTTGTATGTAACTGCTGAAATAACATTAATCTTCTTCCTTTTTTTTTTTTTTTATTTCGGGGCTAAAAAGCAGCTTGAAGTAGCAGAGTTACTTTCCATGCAAATATATCTTTTCACATATATAGGAACATATGTATATAAAATTCTCCACTGATTATAAAAAGGTTATTCGTTACAAAAGTGCTCCACCCATCCTTTTTTTTCATCTTTCCATTCCTTTCGACGCCCATCTAGGTTACAGGTTATAACTCTTTTTCATTTATCAAATCGTACAAGATTAGAAATTATTCCCACAATCATTTCCCCCCTTGCACTCTTGTGACCAACGATGTCAGTGACAATATGCAAACAAGGGAAATTCGTTATACTTCGTACTTTTTTGTCGGGTGCATTTTTAATACATATTGGAGACGTCATAAATCTTCCTGCTGAAGACATAATAAAGACTAATAATAAAAGATTGGCTAAATCATAGGTCCTTAAAATATTCTAGTATGCCTTCATGTGTGTAGGAAAAAAAAGGGTTACATAATTCCGCATGGCTGAGTGTCAAATTCTACTACTGTGGGCGATGCATGGGAGCGCAAAAAATGTAATCATTTGTCCATTTCCTTTTGCATTAAAATAATTTTGAATTCATTTGAACCAGCGTGGAAAGGGAATAAAGGAGGTGGCCAAGGTTCCTTTAATTGTCAATTTTTTTGAGAGGCGATGATGTCCATGGTGACATGTCAGGTGTGATGATGATGATGATGATGATGAAAGTGCCAAGTAAGCACCTACATATGTTGTATATATACTGGGGATATAACGGAGGCAGACGATTTTGCTCAGGTGATTACAGTAAAAAAAAAAAAAGTGAAACTGAACCTTGTCAAGGAAAAAGGAGACAAATTATTCTTGGGATAGAATGTACAATGAAAAAAAAGGGTTACACCAAGTAAGAGACCTATTGATCCTTCTGATACTCCCTGTTAGCATCACGAAATGTGTGTTTTAATTAATTTCACATTCTATATATGCATATATAAATATACATAGTATATAGTACATATAAATGTATATACTCTTCAACACAATTGGAGGGGCAGATGCCTGTAGTATAAATAGCATATTGTAAGATGAGTACATTTTCATCATGGACAAACGCTGTGCTACTTGTTTTTACAAAAAAAAATTAAATGGGGATTCTTATCAAATTTATTATTTTATTTTCTGTAGGAATCTGAAGATGACATTGGGGAAGCTTACCAGGATGAAAGTAACCAAGCAGCTCTCCTCATTCACCATGACAAGAATGACGGGTCACTTCTCATGGTGAGCATCTAAAAATATTTAAAAAAATAAAATAAAAGTATAATGTTTACATGATTAACTATGTTTAGAAAATTCATTATGACTATTGGAGATGTGTTATTGATTTTGGTAATTGTTTTTTTTTTTTTTGAAATATTAGGACGGGATGGTGGGGAGTAATCTAGTCGTAAAACCACTTCCATCAAAACTTAGGACGAGGACAAGGTCTCCGGATGATGATGAGGCATTTCTGGATGAAGAGATCGGTGATGAGTGGGCTGTGAACAAAGGATTTCCCAATATGAATGAATCCGTTCCATTTTTAAATAATACTCGGGGCATGCACATTGTTTATCGAACCAGACACATTGACTCCCACTCGGACTACGCTCTTATGGAGCCGGATCAATCCCCTTTGTTGAAATTGAAGACTAAGAATGGGAGTAGGATAAAGCGGAGTAGCGAGCGGAGGAAAAGGGATGCACCCTACGTTATTTACCCGGAAATTTTAGTTATTGTTGACTATGATGGTTACCGTCTGCATGGTGGAGACAATTTGCAAGTCAAAAGATATTTCGTGTCATTTTGGAACGGAGTTGATCTTCGTTATAAAATTTTGAAGGGGCCGAAAGTTCGTATTTCAATTGCGGGCATTATCATTTCGAGGGTAATTGTTTTTTTTTTTTTTTTAAATATTTTTATTTTATATTATTCTTCGCTCTGCGAACATTGTCGCAAATCTTTGGATAGAAAATTATTGACAACAGTTATTTTTAAATCCACAATATTTTTAAGCTATTCGAGTCAGTTTATTTTTAATTACTACGGGCGATTTCAGAAATAATATTTTTAGGAATTTTTTCTCGATTATTCAAGTCATTATTTTGGTGCTAGTCAAGGCCTTTTTTTCCAATATTCAAGGCAATACTCCCATTTTTTGTAATATTATAAAAGTCAGTTTTTTAATACTATAGAATTTTTTTTATTATACAAGCCATCCTTCAATATTATAGAATATTTTTATACAATACAAGCCATCTTTTCAATATTATTCGCTACATTTTTTCTTCAAAATTTAAATTCTTCTTCCTGGTTTTTTCACGGCATTCACGTCATTTTTCCCATATTCTAAGCAAAACCCCAATTTTGTTCCAATAATATAAAAGCCAGCTTTTTACTTTATACTGTAGAATTAATATTTGTTATAGAAGCTCCCTTTTCAATATTATTCAGGAGACTTTTTTTTTTCAAAAATTAAAATTCTGCATGTATCTTTTTGGACAATGGAAATGCTGAGAAAAAAAAGAGTGCAAAAGAATTCTACAAAGATTGACAGATCTATCAATTTCTTTGACTAACTGCTTTGAATAATGATGTGAAAAGGGTCGAGATGCAACTCCATACTTGGAAAGAAATCGAGTTGGTCGTGATGCATTAGATTCTGCATCAGCTCTGACTGATCTTGGAAAGTACCTGTTTCAAGAGAGGCGGCTTCCTGTTTACGACATCGCCGTCGTCGTCACCAAGTGAGTTGGGAGAAGTGCATTTGAATTCTAAATCGATTTATCAAATTATCATTCCTCAACATTCCAATGACTTTTTTTTCTAGTCATTTTCAACGACAACTATTATGTATATGCTATAGGCGTTGTTTGTCTTCTTCTTCTTATGCAGTTTTTTTTATTATTATTTTGTATTCCTCCTACGTAATTTTTGGCTCCAAAAGAATTTATTGTATAGCAGTGCAACTTTGCAAAAGCTATATGGAGCTCTTATACATTGCAGAAGAACAATTCAAACTATCAAATAGGACTAAAATTTTAGCTGGACTCATTCAATGTTTGCGAAAGTAGTATAAATTTTAATATAAAATTTCCCACTTCTCAACTCGTAATCATTACGCCTGTTAAAAGGGAGCATCTGATGAAATTCTGATACAATGTAGCTGACAAATCAACTGAAGCGATGTGACATCACAAAAACAAAAAGATATTGAAAACTATTATTATTTTCGGAAAAATACAGTGATTGATTATTTAGGTATGATATGTGTCGAAGGCGTGAAGGCGGAAGATGTAGCCGTGGGACAGCGGGTATGTTGTTTTTAAACCGGCCAAATATTCTGATGAATTGTACAGACTATTTTTTTGTTTTGTTTTTTTTTGTCTTATAACCGGGAATATGGGCTGCGCAGCTATATGAAATATTATTATGTATGACAATACCCCGTCAAAAATTTTTTGGTTGCTAAAAAAACAAACAGCTATTAATACTATACATATATACCTAGTACCTATACATCTGTTGTAAATCCTTTTTATACAATATTTAATATTTTTACATACTCCGACAGTATCGTTCCGACTGACGTATATTTGTGGACTCTTTAACTACAGAATAATTTGCCACGTACTCAAATCATGTAAAAGTTCCTACCCATACAAAAACATATTATACAAAACAAATTCTAATATTAATCAACAGCATTCGTTTGTAAGCATGACTGACGTAAAAGGACGAGAGTGTAAACAAACGAGTAATTTGTATATGATATGACAAAAATCAATGGATCCTAGTTAATATTTCAGTGAGCTATAAGGTCATTTTTATTAGAATATTATTTTGGAACGGATTACATTAGAAGTCTTGAAAAAAAATGTACCTACTAAATTCTTCAAAAACTCATGGTAATTCGTTTTTCAGATTAGACATGTGTCGAAGGCAGTTTGCCAACGACGTGTGCAACCGTGGCACAGCAGGTAAAATTCTTAAAAAAAACAATAACGATCAAAAATATACCTAATTTTATTATAGCTCCATCTCCACCTTCCTAAATCCTTTCACTGGGTATTTGCACCGGATATTTGGAGCACCTCTTTGACTTCCTTTTACCAATCCCCCTTCAAAGACCTGCTACCTTGATAGTACAGGATTTAATATTTTCACCACAGCACATTATAGTTATAAGACATTTTAGTCTATGCAACATAATATGGTTAAATTTCTCAGGATAAAAATATTTTCCTAATTTTTGAAATTAAGGATATTGAAAGGGATTTAAATTAAATTGAAGTGGTAGGTGTTTTAATATTTTACCGACTTCTTGACGACAGGCTAAATTTATTTCATCTTCATCTCTTCAGGCAGAAAACCCGCATCCAGCCGTTTAAACACAATAATAATAATTTCAGGGGCACAACTACTACAACTACTTTTGAGGACACAAAATAAAAGTCATGGACACGGACGGAATTTCGTACTTTTTTTTCCTAAAAAAAATTTTTTTTCCCCTTTTGTTTTGCTTCTCCTGCAACAAAGGATTTTTGGAGTATATACTATATATAAACTGTTTTTTTGTGTCTATATTGCTCTTTGCTATGGGATGATTACATATGTTTTAAAAATGTTTTAAATAATGCCAGTTTTGTATAGTTTTCCACGTCAATCATTCCAATCTAACACAATTGTAAAATCCTCGAGCTGTCAAAGTTTATATGCACATTTTATTACACAATTAATCCCTAACAAAAGCTATACAAAAACAAACCATTCGCATGTCAGAGACTAACCCCCATCATGTTCCAGGGATTCCAAATGATTCACATGCCCTCCTTTTATTTTACCCAAAATAAGCCATTTTTTTTAAAGCAGATTTTTTTTCTGCTCCACTTATAAATTAAGTCATTAAATTAATTACAATTTTGATGAATATCCCAAATTTCTACATCCTTCAACTGGCAAGTGCTTTGGAATCTCTCTATACAGCTAACAGATGAAAACGCTATGAGGGATTGCATATTATTTTTTATTACAAAAATAAAGCTTCTACTGCATAGTGTTTTTATTAGTGAGTGAAAACATTTTAGGGTCTGGATATAGTTTGTGTGTTATATAGAAATATTTGTGTATACATTACATATATGTGAATATTGAAGAAACTCACCCCAAAAATTATGCATATTTTTGTAAATGCCACCTGTACAGAACTAAATTCCTTTTTTTTTACCTAAACAAATTTACCAAAACTAACCCCTTTTCTCAATTGTTTGTACTATTTTTTATACAAAATTTTATATATATTTACATATTTTTTTCAACAAATTTATTTCATTTTAAATGGTGGGGAATGTGTCCTAATTGGATTTGTTTGTACAAGGCTTCGCCTACGTCGGTGGAGCTTGTGTGGTGAACAAGCGACTTGAGAAGGTCAACTCCGTGGCTATTGTGGAAGATACCGGTGGATTTTCTGGGATTATCGTTGCAGCTCACGAAGTTGGGCATTTGTAAGTGCTAAATAAAATTAATTACAAATTAAATAATGAGTAAATGTAACTTATTTCTGGCCTAAAATCTCTTCATTTTCTGTTCAAATTAAATACAAATTTTTTAGATTTTAATTGTGTACAATTTTGATGGCATGAATTTTTGATTTGGCACTAATTTTTTTATTTAATAATTGTGTTATAGATTGGGTTGCGTCCATGACGGCTCCCCAGCTCCAAGCTATTTGGGTGGTCCCGGTGCTCAGAAATGCCGGTGGGAAGATGGATACATTATGAGCGATCTTAGACACACAGAAAGAGGCTTCCAATGGTCCCCTTGTTCTATAGCCCAATTTCACCATTTCCTCAAGTAAGGACTTATTTTTATTCATTTAAAAAGTCTGCTCAAGCCATTTAATTTTGTTTTAAATCTATAATACTAATTTTTTAATTTAATTCTGACTTCCTACTTTTTGCAGTGGAGACACCGCCACTTGTTTATACAATTCCCCCCACGAGGATGGCTCCCTACCGAGAGTGCTACCCGGGAAATTATTAAGTTTAGATGCACAGTGCAGAAAAGACAGGGGCACCTCCGCCTGTTTCGTAAGACTTGAACACAAAAAAAAAACAAATCAGAATTTAATATTTTTGTTTAAATCCCTTCTTTCTTACAACACTGTCCTCGACGAGCCTGTAGACGATTTATTGATAAGTGCCATTTAATTTCCATGAATTCAAATAATATTGGAATTGGTGTCATCTTCCACCTTTGCAGAAAGACGACCGCGTATGTGCCCAATTATTTTGTTTTGACGCCACCTCCGGATATTGTGTCGCGTATCGACCTGCAGCTGAAGGGTCTCCTTGTGGAGATGGACACGTGAGTTTCAAAAGAAAATACAAATGTTTATTTTGTATTTTTTTTTAAATTATTTTTAATACAATTACTTCACATTGAATAATCGGAATTGGGATGGATCCAAAATGTGATTTTTGATATTATTAACCCATTACAGCAACATTGCGTAAGCGGGCGATGCGTTGTTGAACATGAGAATATTATCCCAGACTACTCCCACATAACCCCTTCAATTGTTAGAAGTGACACATCTACAGTTAAAGGATCTTCCTTCACTTTCCCCTCGTCAGTGTAAGTCTTTGAAAGGATATTTCACACAATTTTTTTTTACTTCTCGTTTATTCGTCCAAATACATACCATCAGATGCTACCTGCTTTCTGTCATTAGACCAAACTAAGTGCTTTTGCAAAATAAAAATAATCATTTATGGTGATACCTACGGAATATGTCACATCAATGTTACAATGACAAACTATACAAGGTAATAAAAATTCACTCCGGAAGAGTTCGAATATATCGGTGAGTAAACTGTCAGGGATTGACGGGAGATGAGAAATCATGGATGACCTTTCAAACACAGATAATGTGACCCTGACAAACCTAACTTATCGACACTAAAAACAAACCGCCGCTGTTACTTGTGTTGAACCATAAATTTTTCCCAACCCAAGCAATTTGCTTAAACAACTTCTAACAATAAGACATCCGAAGCATCTGAGAAAGCCTAAATAAATTAAAATACAGCCTTACCGGACCCACTTAAACCTTATAATTGACTTGCCGCCAAGATCCGAAAGATTTGCAGAAGAAGCCACAATCCACCGCTTTTTACACCGAAACACTTTGGCTCATGCGCATTACAAGCAATGAAGCAATTGATTGCGAACGAACATGCTTGTTATATATGTACGCTTTTTACTGGCTTGTAAATTGTGTTGTCAATTGTACTGTCAATGGTACCTGCTTTACTTAATCTATACTAAATGTGTAATTAATCCAACAAAAACACTTTGGTAAATTAGTAGCTCGTAGAAGCACTTTAGTATGTCGTAGGCTGCACGAAACAACATTGGAATGTATAGAAAGTGGGACAAAGAGGCTATTATAATTGTCCCATGTGTGTAAGTACACAAAATTATTTTAGTCTTTACTTAACCTCACATTTCACACCGACAATGCTATCGGTGGCAGTTACAGTAGAAAGATAAACTAACCTTTAGAGTCGCAGTAATACTGTTAACATCCAATGCAGGAAAAAATGTAACGAAATTATTTTTGGATTCGTCATCATTTGTGAATAATAGCGTATAGTAGCGACCTCTTTGTAAATTGTAAATATGCCCTATACACAGGTCAGAGACCACGACCCGAAAGACCCCAAATATTCTCGAAGTGACCACTGAGAGTAAGGAGGACTTTCTTTTGAACCTGAATTTTCATTATTCACTAACCCTTTTAATGTAGACAATCGTTCCCTCATGGTCATGATTAAAGTAGCAAAAAATTTCAGTGGGCTGCACATGTTGACGGTGCGGCCCATATAATGTACATAAATATTTTTTCGTTTGAAAAGTAGTCAGTTTTGTAAAGAACATTTTAAAGTTGGTAGACAATTTATTTGTGTATTTAGTAATTGTTGTATTTTCGGATATTTTGTCCTTTTTGTCAATAGTATATGTATGTCATATGTGGATCCATGTATCCCATGATATTCCATGTTGTTCATGGAATTGTTGCAAAAAAGCTTTTGTCACGTATTCTCTGTCTGTAGTTTGTGTATTTTTTGGATGTGTAACACATTATGTATTACTGTGTAAATATCACATCGTATTTTTTGTTTTCCCTTTGCAATTGCAAAATTATTTGTTTATAAAAAAAATTGATTCCCTTTCCAGGAGACAGAAGTAAATGAGTTATTCCCGGATAAGATTTCGGATGATTAAAAGTCAACATGAATGTGAATAACGATTTAACTGGATTAGTGTGAACAGATTGTGTTGGTAGAAATGTATTAGATATTTTTAAAAAAAATTCCTGGGATTTGAATTAATTCCATGTGTTTGTGATGATTTTTGGACAGGAGGCAGTAAGGAATGCAAAGACCGATTGAGCCGGATTGGAGGTGGATTGACCTGCCAAGAGTTCCTCAGCCGATTTGCTTTCAAGTACTGCTCTTCCCCTTACATTAAGCAAAACTGTTGCTCCGCCCACAAAGCCGTCTGTTTATAGCGTTTGTGCTATATTTATATGTACCTTTGAGTGAATGTGAACTTGTTGACTGAGTAAAACAAATAAAGTATGAGTGATTTATATAACAAAAAATAAAAATCACTTCGGTCTTGGACGTCTTCCTTTATTTCGACCTTGTCGAGTTGAATACGTCTAAATTTACATGTGGGTACACAACCATGAAATTACTATTGCAGTAACTGGAAAATATCGTGGAAGAAGATCTTGAAGAGGAGGAATTATATTAAATTATAGAATGCTAAAACCAACAAGGAATTGCATATGGACCACAATTTGCTTCTTCTTCCAGATAAGAAATCCCAGACAAAAAAAATTCAGTCACACTAATGTTCAAATGGGATAATTTCCCCCTTATTCACGTTCCGGAAGACGATTTGAGCCATACAACCTATTTTGTCATCTATACTATAAATAGATATTCCCACATTTACGTGAAACTCTTTTTACTCAAAACAATAGTATGTGGTAATTGGTAATCTGCCTTTGAATGGGTTGGCCAACTTTTATTTATGTGTAAATTTTAGGGAATTCGGAGCATTCCACTCATTGACACGCATCCCCCAGCTTACCCTGAACCACACAGCGGGTATCAATTGTAGATCACTCACAATGTGCACAACATTCAAAAGCAAGCATCAAAGTATAAAATTACACAATAGACCAGAAACCGGAATATTAATTCATTTTTGTTCCGTGTTTTATGACCGTTTAAGAGATTATGAAAGAATACAATTATGCACTATTATGTGCCTGGAGACTGGAGACTTGAGAGGAGCCTTTCCGTAAAATCGTCCGGTAGAATAACTAATAAGTGGAGTAATAAATAAATAAAAAAGTACTGGAAAGCATAGCTAAATGTTTCCAAGGAGAATGAATGCATTTTTGCCAAGAGGCTACATCATTAAATTAGCATAAGTTATAATCAAATATTTTATTTACAGAAAATCATGAACTGAATTAAGGTGCATTAATACATTATTAGTCTTATTAGATATCAATGGCGAAATTGCTTAATGTTAATGAACGCTGCGACTGCGCTGCAGCAAGGCATAAACGACTACGTATAACGTTAATGTGTAACATCATAAAACAATAATTTTGCACTCCATAAGTCCATAAATCCATACTGTATTCAATTAAAATTCTCCAGATTACAGAAGACAGTTAATGTTTTTATTAATTTACTACTGAGCACCTGACCTCCAGTGAAGTGACAAGTGAGCCTAATTTTATCAATGATTGAAATAATTCATCATACATTGTGCAAGTTATGATTGTGACGATAAAGTGCTTACTCTTTCGTCCATCCATTTGAAATCGAGAAACATAGATTTTCTCAGCTTTTTTTTTTTAAATATTCATAACAAATAAGGGCTTTCACATCCAGATTTCCTTAAGAAACGTTATTTCCGCACACTCGCGGCACAATGGCATTTCCAGGTCTTTGTTCGGTAGCTCTGTTCCTTGTACTGTTACTGGCTCTCATTTCCAGTCACGTGGTGAGAGCTGGTCAAGATCCTCTGGGAGAAAGTAAGTCGTTCTCTTCATTATTATGGCATGATTTCTCAGAGCTTCTTTTAAGAGACGAACACTTTGTTCCAAAAGTTCATGGACAAAAATTCGTTGTCTTTTCATAGACAAAAACATCTGTTTCTAAATATTTCCTTATGACAATTGACAATGCATACGTAATACGTATGTATATTATAACAGAGGAATGCTGGAAGTGTCCAGTGGATGGCTCCACAAGAGCATGCGACGCCGCCTTGAATGATGATGTCCCATTGACCGACGCTGAAAAATGCACTCTGGAGGAAGGTCACAAATGCTTCATCCACGTCAACATGGAAGCCGTTCAGCGGGGTTGTACCACGGATACTGCCAGTGGTGGGATTCCGGAGCCTCAAGGATCACAGATGGAATGTGACAAAATGGGCACGGATGATGAGAACAAGAATAATATCGAATATTGCACCTGCACGAGGGATGTCCGAGATTGCAACAAATGGGGTCACGTCAAGTACCGCTCAGGTATGCGGTAATTTTTGCTTCCTCCAAGAAAAAGCCAGATTGGACTTAACCCGGTTTCTGTCAATAGCTTGATAGCTTCCATATCTGTGCATAAGTTTTGCTAGTCAGAATTATTATGGACGTTTCGTGCTGCGTTGCGGAGTGACGCAAAATTGTTAGAAATATATGTAAATATACCCGATAATTCTTTAGTAATTTTGCGAAGGCGGTCTCTTTTTAAATATTGAGCAATTTGGAGCAAGAATCCTCAGTCAACTGGTTTCAAAGTTATATAGCGATTTTTCCAGCAAGTCTCCAAATACGATTATCATCTATTATTCCTCGAGAAATTGGAATACTCTTCGGGACCAAAAATTTAATTTGTCGAGTTCGATATTTGAACTTATCGTGGTAAAACAGTCATAATTTAGACAATAACTTACAATTAGATAATTATTGTGGGGTCGAGATGAGGCAGATTTGGTACGATCCATCACTACAAGATAGTCCTATACCGAATTTTTTTGTTTCATTTTCAGCGTTATTAGATTGGGGATGAAGGGAGGCTTTAGGGATTATCCTAATTTGTCACACTTAAAATGGGGAAGTATAGGCTTAAACTTTATCCACGGAAAAATTATTTAAAAAAAACAATATTGAGCCGAATTGGTTGAAAATTCTTTTTTTGCACCAGATCAAAAATATAACAATAATTTGACACAAAACCCTGCCTTTCTAGCAATGTAGGATGTACACCTGCCTGGCACAGGTCAATATTTTTGTGTCATCATGTGTATACATTTGTGACATCATAATTCTATTGCATTTCAAGTACATTTTTAATGTTATTTTATGAAATTCAAACAATCAGCGGATGGAATGAATGACGGGGATTTAGCTCAACAGGCGACTGACGATAATACTACTGGGGCACCCAATGGAGCATTCAGATTTACGCCTTCCATCATTCATCTACTACTACCTGCCCTGGCAGCATTAACTGCCTACCGTGCTTTCCAGTTGACTCCTTAAAAAAATATGCTTTATCCACGTGATGTACTAATTACTATAGAAAGTGCAAAAATAATGTCATATTAATTCTTTTATCCATTTCGTGATTGTTCCAGTGAAAGCTATTTTTAGCCATAATTAATTTTAGCCCGTGTATCTATATAGTATGTATACCTTATAAAGCAATAAATAAAAGTCTTTGTGATGACGAAATTATGAGACTGAAGGGGGAGTTATTATTACTGAAAAATTAAATAATAAAAAAGTACTTTAATGAACAAGCATAGTATTGAGAAATGTGGGAATGATTCTTAAATTAAATAATACGCATATGTTCCTATGATAATGTCCTCTATCAGAGTTCCTCCTGTACAATGGAACACTTTCTATCGGATCACTTTGGTTAAGACTCTACAAAGCCGTTACATACACATTTTAAAGTCACATTTAAGGTGTTTATTGTACAAAATAATACTTCATCTTATTATTACATTATACACGTGTTAAAGTCACATTTAAGCTGTTAATTGTACAAAATTAATACTTGATCAATGCCCATCACACATTATTGGGGAGTCCGTCTGGACCTGGTAAAATGAGACTATAAAGGCTCAAGTCAAAACACTACCCTTGGAGGGACAACAAATCGGGGCATAAGAATTCCCCTGAGAATCGACATTCCCAAGTCTGGTGTCACAGGTCAAAGCTTCTACGGGGGAATAGTCATCATCACAGACACAGATTGCGGTTCCATCAAAGACGTTGTCAGAGCAATAGGCATCATCCACACATTGGACGGATCCATCCAAATAGCAAGTGGTGGCGACGGGGGCCAGGCAAACCCCTCTTTGTAGGTAGTACACCATGTCTTTTAATGTGCAGGCACAAACGCCATTCACACAAGTCATTCCAGCTGAGGTTTCGCAGGTCTTCTCAGGATCCCCTGGAGAGCAGGGGTCACCATAGGAAAGTGTCTTCCGGGCCCCGCCATGTCCCACGAAGGCCATAACTATCATGAGAAGTCCGAGGGAGAAAAATTTCCAGTCGAATCTCATATTGATAGGTTGATCCACTTCTGCCAAAGACCCTTATTTTGAACGTCCAAAAGGTCTGTTTAAGATTTATAAAAAAATTAATCAGTAAATATTAAACAATTGTAATGGTGTTTTTAGGCTTTTAGTATGTAGTAATACTTACTAATTTAATTAATAATGAATACTTATTTATTTAATTAATTAATATTGTAGCAATTAACAATACTACCCCGTGCTACGATATGGATTACAATGAAAATCTTAAGGGATGCTACGGGCTTTTTTTGTTAAAGATTTCCGTACCTTCCTGGAAGAAATTGTAGAGAAACCCTGCCCAAATGTTCTTAGATGTTGCTTGTGAAAGAGAGAAAGGTAAATGTGGGCTCCTGCTAAACACTTGTACACACTAGCTGAGTAACTGACCACAAATCTCGACGGACGGCTCGCGAAAGAACTTTTTGAACGCTGGCAACCAATAATTATTACGACACATTATGTTAATCACAATGTTTTTAAAAGTATTACCATGTAAATATACGAGAGACAAAAAAAACTTAAGAGTTGATTACTTATTCATGCGGGAAATTGATTGCGTACACTTCAGTCTGTGATGCTGTACAGGTTGTAATGCCCTTGTGCAATACTCGGATGATTGCTAAAAGATTTTTTTTTTTACTTCATGATTTCCTTTTTAAGGCTGAATGAACGAGTCCACCTTTTCCCGAGAACTTTTTCCTGAGAATTTATTTTTACAAAATTTATTTATTTGAAAGGATTATTCACGTTTTTGATTCCACCTGTGCTTCCCATAAATCAACAGAAAAAGATCTCCGAGCTTTAGACGTGAGAGTACCTGGTGTGATTTTGAATAAATCAGATCAGAATTGCCAAAGTTTGCCGAGGAGGTCGAGGAAGATGCTCCATACGGAGTTTTAATTGAAACAAATTGAAAATCAAGGTAGTTCACTTAATAAATTATTGCTCCACAGACCTCGATAATTGGGAAAGGATGTGATGTCCGCAGCGACAGTCACAACATTGAGGGGAGATGCCATCATAAGAATAGTACATAATTCATAAGGGAAGTATGAACTCACACACTTGACGTTGTCATCCTTTAATTTTAGCCCACTGCCTAATTATTTCCTATTTTTGGTAGCACAAGAACACATATGATTTTGTCATTTCACCGGAGCAAACCAGCTACAACTGCCAGTTGGCAAGGACAAATATTATAAAGATGTAATTCCACACAAATCTTAGTCGGTCCAGGAATAATTCTGCGCATTACAAATTTTTCTTTCCATCAACTCAAAAACAAAATTATGACAAATTTCCTTGTGAAAACAAATGTAACGAGGATGACGCAAAAATTTTGAAGCACCACAACGCGGATATAAAAACGGTGCACAGTCAATGTAAAGCGGTGACCTATTCGGAAATTCCGATCAGCTCACATTTGATCCATATAAAACGGCACCATTTGGATATGGATTATTGTAGCTTTGAGCGGAGCAACACACTAGATAATTCCCCGTTTCGGAATGCCCCGCAATGATGAGGGTGGAAGGGCACATTCGGGCAGGGACGGGGAAGGCCCCATTTTGACACGTACAAACCGGCATGAGCTCATTATTTTCGGTACAATCCGCATTAGGAACACACTGGAAGATGTCTTTGGAGCAGGTTTGATCCACCGGAGATAAACAAATGGCCCTCACCACATCGAACACCTGCCAAGTAAACTCACATTCACAACGATCCGAATTGGAATTACAGCTCAGGCCCGTATTCACGTCACATTCGTTGATCTCATCGGAAATGGCACAGGGATCACCAAATTTTAAATTGTAGCTTTCTCCAATATCCGGGATTAGCAAGACGGTCAAGATTAGGAGATTGCAATTCCATAGCCAGCACTTCATGATTTTATATTTTTAAAATAAAAAGGAATTATATCTTCTTTTGTTACCCCAATAGCCCTCCGCCTATATCTATTGTCTATCGAAGTAGGCGGCTACGACGGGCTCGTTGTTTCTCCTGAGCACGTTGGACCCAAAATGTGCGCGAATCTGTTGGGGCGTTCTGCGTGTATAAACTTTTCCTTTTCCCCCCACCCTTTTTGTTTACAGTTGGGATAAATATTTATTTGGGTGCATGTTACGAGAGTAAAAGTGTTGCCTTTTCCCAATTCACCTTTTACTCGCCAAGTAATCATGGACCTAGATGTTTGTTTGGGATGAGCAAAAACAGTTTTTACCATATAATCATTCAAATCATGATTCATGAGCAAAATGTTACACACGCAGAGAGAGAGAGAGAGAGAACACTTTGTAACAGCAGAGAGATTGCTGGCCCATCATCAACCTTATTAAATGCATACATGCATAATTTTTACTCAAAAAATCTTGAGAAAAACGTTGTCCTATTATTCTATTCTACTACTAATATTCGGTAAAGCCCTTGTGATTTGAATTTGTAGTGTGTTTGGAAAATAATCATAGTTAAGGCTAAATTGTACATGTGCACCTAGGTATGTACATATGTACATTATGTGTGTATATATATTATGTAGGTATATATATTTCACTTCCCCCTCTTCGTCTCTTGCGTTCTCTCTCTCTCCGTCTCTCTTTACCTCTCACTCTTCTCTCTCTCGTTCCCTTTTTATTTTTCTCTATCCTTCTCTCTCTCTCTCTTGTTCTACCTTTCTTTCTCTCTCTCTTGTTCTATCTTTCTCTCTCTCTTTTTCTATCTTTCTCTCTTTCTCTCTCTTTTTCTATCTTTCTCACTCTCTCTTGTTCTATCTTTCTCTTTCTCTTGTTCTATCTTTCTCTTTCTCTTGTTCTATCTTTCTCTTTCTCTCTTGTTCTATCCATTTCTCTGTCTCTCTCTTTATCTATCATTTTCTCTTTCTCTCTTGTTCTATCCTTCTCGTCTCGTCCCTTTATCCTCTCTTCCTATATCTATCCATTTCTCCGTCTCTCTTATTTTAATTCTCTCCTATTCTCTTTCTCCTTCTTCTTTTATTCCCTGCTCTGTGCTCTCTCTTGTTCTTTCTCTTAATATCTTTGCGTCTCTCTCGTCTTTTTATTTTATCCCCTCATCTCTCTCTTTCTTTTTTTCTGACCTCTTCATTCTGTTCCTCTGATTCCCTCTCCTTTTGTCTCTGTTCCTTTCATTCTTCCTCTTTTTCTTTCCCTTTTATTTTTTCGCTTTCGTTCTCTTTTTCTTTCCCTTTTATTTTTTCGATTTCTTTCTCTCTTTCTTTCCCTTCTATTTTTTCGCTTTCTTTCTCTGTCTTTGTCCTTCTTTTTTCGCTTTCTTTTTCTATCTCTCTTTCTTTCTCTCTAGCTTTCCTTCTCTTTTTTTCGCTTTCTTTCTTCGTTTTGTTCTTTCAAGCTCTCTTCTTTTTACACTCTTTTCCCCTACTTTCTCCTCGTCTCTCTTTACCTTTGTTTCTCTCTGGATTACTGTCCGTCCAACTCCCTCACGTTCGTTCTCTCCCCTGTCTCCTTCGTTTCGCCCCTCGCAATCAGTTTCTCCGTTCCCCCGTACTCCTGTGCTAATAATTTTTTTATTCATTTTTCATTAAGCTAACGCTCTTGCACGCTGTGCACTCCTGGTTATTATTAATGCCGTCGTGGTTGCACGGTTTCACGCTTGTACAGTCATTCACTTTTTCAGTGTTTTGGCCCTTGGATTCGTGTTAGTATGTATATCCACACAAAATTTGTATTTTTGCATAATGCACGAGCTTCTACCATTTTTCTTCTTCTTCCTTTCTTCCACTTGAAGAGTCGTCACAATATCTTCTCCAAGGTACTGCTTTATACATTTCTGTCGAGTGCCTATGATATGACACACACACCCTTTTTTTTCGAGTAATAATTATTATAATCGACAAATTTTTTGAGACTCAACTGACTGTCAATAGGGGACAGTCTGCATTTATTTACAATAACTTTTACCAGCGCAGTAATTATCATTTTAACCTTAATTTGGAAGAGAAAAAAAAGCATATGGTTATGCTCATAAATATATTTCCCCACCAAAGAAAAAAAACGTAATCATTGGGGTTTTCAACCCGTAATTACCATTAAGACGGAACACACGCTTGCGATGTCAATTTTTTGTACCCACTAAATCTATGCGGTGCAAGGCACAAGTAAATATTTATGTGGATTTAATGCTCCCAAAAATAGCAAAATACAATTATACGGATCGTCCATCCCGCTGCGATGTAAATGAAGAAATACTAGTGTATACATAGGTATTTATTATATGCACCGCCCAATAAACGATTTTTATTTGACTTCGTACTACATAACAGATTATATACATGAAGGGTGTTGTGATTTGTGACCCTGTTTTCCCCTCTCCAAAGACATCAAGTTGTAAAAAAAAGCAGAGGTCTTAAAATTGTAGACGATGCTTAATCAAATTTTTTGAAGAGTCTACAGGCATGTGCAATCTTGACGAAAATACATGATTATGTAAGTACTTGATTAGTGAATGCACAATAACACACTTCTGTGTTACTCGAGCCGTTCAATGTTTATTGCCAGGCATAGATTATTTCGTTACGTTCATTAAAATTTGCAATTTGTCGTCACCTTGTAGAATGTAATGGACTTGTAGCACCGTAACAGCTTACTTTGTACTGCAGGTGATGCATTTTTTTTTTTTTACTAAAATAGAACTTTTATTATACATAATATAGCTTGTTCACATTTCACTTTTCGCTAACAATAAGAGTTACATATGTACAGTATATGCAATCACACCAAGCTATGTGTACGTAAATACACACTGGACTAAAACAAACTCAAATTTTCTTGGGTATTATGCTTCAGTCACGAACCTATTACTCATTGGGAAATTCTTCGTCGCATTAATATTTATATTGCCGTTTTGCACATTCATCAAATTAAATTAGTAGAAAAAACTGAGTAAAACTGGAGCAAAGTATCAACAAACTGTTATATCGTCATGCTCACTAGGGATAAGCGAAATAAGTCCGTCAACAGTGTCATTATAAAAAATGTCACCCATAAAGAGTCATGCAGGTCTTTTGGCTCTGGATGCCACAAACTCTGATGCGGGCTTCTATAACATCTCCAAAACCTAGCATGGAATCCTTTGGACACTTTAACAATCCAAGAACGCTTGCTCAGTGCAAAATCCTACCCGTTTCGACATTTGAACGGTGTAGCTATAATACAGTGCAAGTCCTATTTTTCCAAGAATGAGTTTTTCTATCAAATGAATCTCTTCTAATTAAGCTTTCGTCAGTACCTTTTTGGGTGTTTGCGTTTTGAAAGAATTATATGTTTTTAAAGATCCCCAAAATTTATTCGGTCCAACAAAATAGGCACAGTACGACAGAAATTCCTTCTCTCCTAATATTGCCAAATGGACTTGTTCTGTTTTGGAACTAATCCCACACTATCCTGAATTTACTGTGCAGTAACCCCGGAATTCTCATTTGGACAGCGGTACTGCTCATTTTCGTAAAATTCTACCATAATCCAACTAGTCCGCTTAAGAGCGATAAATATTTTCAACATAACACAATTTTAATCATATTATATATTAAACGGCTATAATAAAGAATACAAAGTAAGATTTTCAATCTTAATCACAACTACACACATCTTTTTGGCTATAACCTCTTATTGCTTCCACATTTTCTTTTTAAAAAATCATGGATTCTGTGATTTAGCTTCAACTCCATTCAACTGCGTACCGACATTGAATCCAAAGAGGGGACCATTCCTCCTTTCGACAAAACAACCGGTTAATTACTACAAACATTAGCTCAGCACACGACTTGCGCAAAAAGTTTTAGTTAGTTATTTCAAGCACAATTACTTTGTTCAAGAGGGCAAGTCTATAAATGTAGGTTATTGTAACAAAATGACCTTACACGCATCAACTCATGCAAGAAGCTCCAAACTAATTTCCGACAGACTATTTTTGGTTACAATTATGAGCAATTAGAGATGCAGAGACCAGCATCACATGCCTATACACAAGCCACAACTATTTACCCAAGCCATTAGACGCTGCAGTTGAACGACGTTTGTTGGAAGTGAACCGTGACAGACAGCGTTTTTTTTGTTTTGTTTACAAACGATTTCGCTGTCGCCGTCGTTGAGTTTCCCATCGGTAGGTGTCGTTGTCTGCAGTGAATATTTCCTTGTGCTAAACCCGTTTAAATCGGTTAATATTTGACGGCTAAAGGACTTTTGTTAACATTCTAGAAACAAGTGCTTTTATAATATACTTACATACATACATTGCGTAAGTATACAAAATAATACGTAGCTAACTTAGATTTTACAAGCTTGAACCTTACCCTTAATTTAATGCTTGCTTTACGATTAGTTTTAGTGCTACCGCAAGTTGGTTGGTAGTTTTCCTGGAGATTAAATGAGGAAAACGGAAACTGTAGTGTCTTCACTCAAGGGTTGAAGTCATATGAAAAAAGCAATAATAATCACCCTACGCATTTTACAATCATTATAACTTCATTGAATCGTTCATCTCCTTTTTTTTTAATGTCCATCTCATCGTCGTCCCTTTCCTTTGGAGAATGAGCATAAGCTCCATTGACACGTTAATAAAAGCAGACGAGGAGGAGGAACCGACTGTAAACTCTTTGAACTTCGCTCACACCGCAAAAGAAAATTCTCTACTGACCCTTTCTTTGGCACAGCCACCGCAACTAGAAATAAATGACTGCCAACTCCCATCAATATGACGAAGATTGGGAAAATTATGTCATTTTAATTTTTTTTTGTAGGTTTCTAGGTCTATTTCCACTTCATTTCCCCAAGACATAATCCAGTCTTTTAAAAGAGAAACTTCCCATACACGATATTTATTAGTAAAAAAAAAAAGGGAAATGTTCTCGGAAGCAGTTATACTCAATGAAAACAGACTTAATTTTTTTTTCACTTCAACCACGTGCCCGGATCAACTGCCGCTGTTTTGGATCTACTGTGCTCATCCATATATTTAAAGGAAAGCAAACCGTGCTTTGCATTTTATTTTCATTTAGTAATGTAGGCAGGAAGAAGAAAAATGCAGGCGCGTGCAAATTTATTTCAATTTCATATTTTCGACGTCACAAGTGTTCCCCATTAACCCTATGATACATCCCATGTACAAGGGAAAATATGAGATGTCCGTTTTGATAAGCTTTGAAAAGTTGCATGTAGCATCCGGTTGTCCATGAGTACTGCAATGAATCTTGCAGTTCATGTATTGCCTCATTTCTGTTCCCTGTTAAGAGCGTCGTACAAATGTCCAAGCTTTTTGGAGCAAAGTCAACCCTTGGAGACCTAATAATAATTTTTATTATGTATTTTGGTCAAGGAAAAATATTGATTTAATAATCACATTTTTTTTTTTTTTGAGGATTTTCAGTACCGAATGAGAGTAACATTTTCCATAAGAGCGGTCAATGGACCGGAAGAGAAGCATTACTTGTAATCACCCTGCTATCGCAAATATTTTTCTAATTTGAATAACGACCTTTTAATTTGCGTACGTCCGAAGTTTGGTCAAGTAAACGTTGTTTTTCGTATTTATTGATTTTGAAACGCCAAAAGGTTTATTCACCTGCAATTAGCTGTATTGTAGGCACATACTTGTGCTTGTCTACACTATACAAGTACATATTATACAGATGTGTGTGATTAACGATTTGATCTAATTAACTTTGAAGATATTATCGTACAGAGCTTATGCCTGAATTCCACGCACACGCTTCTTTTAAATATGTATTCAATAGTATGGGGTAAACGTGTCAATTAGTCTTTTTATTGGCAATTAGGACTGTGCTATAGAAGCATGAACGGAGTTTCCTTTGGGAATTCCTGGTATTGTTAGGTTCCATAATGTGCTAATACAATTTGTGTGCAAAATTAAATGTAATTACAATACCAACTTACCGGATGGAACTGGATGGAAGTTTTAAAACCATGCAAATTTACATGTAGGGGATGACAAACGATGACAAAAATGTCGATGTATGAAGGAGAGAATGACAAAAAAAATTTAGCTGGAGACTCCTTTTAGATGAATGTTCGTCGACACAATTGTAGAGCAAAAAAAAAAAGTGGAAGTAATTTCGTTCCATGGACGGCTGCCACTTAATTGAGACGTTTCATGGCTTTTTCTCGTAAAAATACATGTCTACATACAAAACTCAAACTGATGGATTTATGAAGGTCTCAACAAACTGAGTCAAATAAAACATTGTTAAAATTTATATTTATTTAGGGTCACACTTGACTACGTCGCCAGAGACCATTAAGTTAAGCAAGGGTATATATGTTTTTGATCCAATTGTCACAGCCCATGAGAATTTGTCCCTTAAAAAACAGACTTCATGTAGAACTTCGCCGCAAAGCACATGTGTGCCGGTTGTTGGGGAAAGTGTAGGGGGAAACTTTACAAAAAAAGAACAATCATTGCTAAATACATATGTATACGAACTCATTTTAGAAGGGGAAAAAAACTTTTTTTTTTATTAAACATAATTTTTTTTATTGTAATAATATCCTTCGTCTCCCAGAGCAATTTTACCAAACAATCTTTCCCATTTATCCCCAGACAGTTTATTATGCGCACTGAGACAGCAGAATTTAAAAAAAAAAACATTTCATATTCAGGTTGAAATAGAATCCTTTTTTTAAGGTTCTTTCATTTGTTTGTGAGGAGAAAATTTTACATTGCAAAATTCTTTTTTTTTTAACATTTTCACCCCTCCAATACAAATAAAGTAGCTGTGTCTCTGTACCTTACAAAAATAGTGAACATGTGAATGTAGTGTTGACGAGTATTAAAAGCATGAGTTAGTGTGGTTTGAGGCACATGGTGAACTTTTAATGTATGCATTATGGAAGTCACGCTGCATTAAAAAGTTTTCATCTCCTTCTTTATCTTGTGCACAAGTTCAAGAGGGTGAAAAGAAAAAGAATATGTACAGGAGTTTGTTTAAAAAAAAATACTTTGCCTTTATGGAAACGAGAGTCAAGCATATACATACATATTATACATCCATATAGATATACATATCAAAATGTATATCCATGACATGCACCAGGAGGAAGAAGAGACGACTATGCACATGATTTCCCCATTATTAATTCCAACGTTGTTCATTTTCATTCCATTACAATTCAAGCCTAATAGTAAATTCTTGAAAAACATTCTCCTTTTTTTTCTCCTGTGAGCCTCTACTATTCCATATTTTTACGCCCTGGTCCCAACTTTGCATATCAATTCTTTGTAGTGTGTGCATCCTTTTCGGAAGTATCTCCCTTTTATCTATCCCCCTTTTGTCTGCATTTTTACTCCATTTTGCGACCTCCAACAATGAATAGTGTTCATTCACGCAAGACACAATCGTATCTGGGAGGGATTTTAAAAGTTGTAAAAAAAGATGTTTTTAAATGTTACGGTTTTCCCTTTTGGGTGAGAGGCAATAATAAAAATTTCAATCAACCCACTGTCTCATAAAGCCTTTGGCTTTTGGGTATAATTCTTTCTTCCGCCCAAAACAGCTACAGCAATGCACTTTCCAGTATATCATATCTGTAAATCTCTTGTCTATATCATTTCCTTGTTGTAGCTAAATGTGACTTTAACCAAATGAAAAAAGTACGCTTGCTTTATTCTAGGTTTAGCTCCTTCACCCTTTTCCTTTTTCTCTATCTCTCTCTTTGTCTCTGTCTTTCTTTCTCTCTGCTTCTCTCTCTATGTGTTTCTCTCTTTCTGCTTCTCTCTCTCTGTGTTTCTCTCTTTCTGCTTCTCTCT
>JAQGBT010001869.1:0-28064 GCA_034698585.1 Disparrhopalites patrizii | reverse complement strand
CACTAAATTTCCACTAAATTTCCACTAAATTTCCACTAAATTTCCACTAAATTTCCACTAAATTTCCACTAAATTTCCACTAAATTTCTATTACATTTCCACTAAATTTCCACTAAATTTCCACTAAATTTCCACTGAATTTCCTCTAAATTTCAATAAAATAAATGTTTAAATTTCAAAAATGTTGTTACAAAAAAATACAAAAAAAACGATATAATTTCTTTTCACAGCGCTCGCACTTTTGCGTTCAATCAATTTCTCCGTGAATCCTTGCGACGACTTCTACCAATTTGCCTGCGGCCAATGGATCGCGGATAATCCAATTCCGCCGACGGCCAATAGCTGGGCGGCTTACGACATCCTCAATCGCGAGCTAATTAATCTCGTACAAGGTACAAAATCATCTGTTGTGAATAACTAAATAAATAAGGCTAAATTCCTAACCGCCGTAAATTTTGCCCATAGATGTCCTTGCCAGCCCGGAAGAGCCCTCTGACTTCAAGCCCGTGAAACAGGCCAAACAATTCTATGCCGAATGTACCAATACTGGTAATATAATTTGAAGCATAATTAATTTCTTATTAATTATTATTCAATTATTATTAATTTCTAGCATATTTCCTCATTTTACAGCATGATTGCACGCATGAGCAGAAATTTTAATTGTGTTTTCAAAATTTTAAATTAGATGCAATTGAGGCTGAGGGCGTGGCTCATTTGCTGGCCATCTTGGCCCTGGACGGCGGTTGGCCGGCAATTACTCAAAATTGGAATCCTGCAGGCTTCGACCTCTTCTCTGTGATTGCGCAGGCGCGCCGTGAAATATTGCTTCCCATCATCATAGCCCCTTATGTCCACTTGGATTTTAACAACAGTACGAGGCGTGTGATTTACGTAAGAGCGATTGGTAGTTTTGAAACATTTTTTATATAAATAATAATTCGTGATAATTAATGTAATTTAACGCTTTTCTCCTCGTTTGTAGATGGACCAGCCAAATTTTTTCATGCACCGCTTGATCCTATTGAACCCGGAATTATTCAAGCCCCGGATCGACGCTTATATAAATTACTTCGTATCCGTCGCCAAGGAACTGGCGAAGATCACACAGACGCCGGTGGTGGAATCCGAGCTCATTGCCCAGGCGAAGGACATCATAGCCTTCGAAACGCGGTTGGCGGAAATTTCTGCTCCGGATGAGATTAGAAACGACCTTGAACGAAATAATAATCCCTATAAACTGGACGCTTATCAGAGGGAAATTGATGAGATTGAGGTCGTTAATCCCCACGCCAAGGTCAGTTTACAGTCATTCATGTTCGATTACAGTGGACTCTCGCTATAACAACCCTGACGGGATCTTTATCCGTTATAAAGAAATGCCGCTATAGAAAACAGACAATTGAAGAAAGTTTTTGAGTGGAGCATTTTTTGCTGCTGTTATAGAGTGAGAACTGTTGTAATGAGGGTCGTTATGGGGAGAGTCGATTGTATAAGGTGAGTTGTTATAGAGAGAGTTCACTGTACAGCTTACTATTTTAACGACTACAGTTGGACGTGAATGTGAATATGTTAATTGAACGTAAATACGTGAATCGGACGCGAACGTGAATATGTTAAATTAGAGGCAAACCTGAATACTTTAATTGGACGTCAGACGTTAATTAAACGTGAATACGTCAATGAAACGCGAACGTGAATATTTTAATTGGACGTGAACGCGAATAAGTTAAATTGCCGTGAACTTCCCGTTAATTTGACGTGAACCTGATGACATTAGATTGACGCGAATGTAAAGACGTTAATTTTGCGTGAATGTAAAGACGTTAATTCGACGTGAACCTGATTACGTTAATTTGACCTGAACTTGAGGACATTGATTTGAATTGAACATGAAGACGTTCATAAGACATGTACGTGTAGACGTTAATTGGACTTGAACGTGAACACGTTCATTCGAAGTGAACACGTTCATTGAACGTGAACACGTTCATTGAACGTGAACACGTTCATTGGACGTGAATGTGAACGTGAACACGTTCATTGGACGTAACATGTTCATTGGACATGAACACATTAATTGGGCGTGATCATAATCGAACGTCTTTAAGTGTTGCATGTTTAGGGAAATAAATTTAAAAAAGATGGTTTTTACAGGTGAATTACCAATCCTTCCTTGACCTACTTTCCCTGACTTCGGGTGTGAAAATCCGACCGGACGAGGATCTGATCGTGATGGAGAAGGACTACCTGGCCAAGTACATCCAGATCCTAGACACGACGGACATCAGAACAATCGCCAATTACGTCAATTGGCGTCTTGTCGAGGGCCTTGCCCCTGATACCCTCCAGGTCTTCCGGGACATCAAGTTCGAGTTCGACAAGATCAACCTAGAACTTGCGGAGCCTGTAACCAGGTAAAAACCTTTCGAAGGTCATTTTTTGAACTGGATTGCTAGCTCTTTGTAAACATATTTCTATGCTTTGTTGCAGAGAGGATTTTTGCGCTAGCATCGCCCTCCAAGTCTTTGGGATGGCCATCAGCGTCAAATACGTCGAACGGGCTTTCGATGAGGAGGCCAAGGTCAATGTCAATCAAATGGTGGAGAATGTGAGGACGGTCTTGGGGGAGCTCGTGGACGAGTACGATTGGATGGACGACGAGACCCGGGCCAACGCCCATCATAAGGTCAATGTCATGAGGAAGTTAATGGCCTATCCGGACTGGCTCTTCGACCAAGCGCGCTTGGAGAAGGAATTTGAGGGGGTAAATTTAAACATACAAATTTGGTGGTAGAAAGTTTTATTATTGAAAAGCCTTTTGCATAACCTATTATTATAATGAATTTTCCAGCTTGAAGTTGTTCCTGGCTATTATCTGCGCTCTACCCTCTCCATGTTGACATGGATGGGCAGTCAGCATTTCCAGAAGCTCAGGCAGACTTCGGACAAGGATAACGAGTGAGTTTTTCGTATTACTCTCTTAAACGATATCGTTATATATAATTAATTATAACTGATAGTAATTGATATCATCCAATTGTCATCCAATAATTAATTATAATTGATCTTGGTTGATTTCATTCATCAAAATCGCATTATTAAATTCGGTTTTTTAAATCGTAATTAATTAGTTGTAATTAATTTTGATAGATTTCATTAATCCGAATCACATTATCATTATCACATTACATTGATCAAATCACATTATAATTAATTAATTATAATTGATTTTTGCATATTTTATTAAATTAAATTAAAATTAATTATAATTGATTTTTATATATTTTATTAAATTATAATTAAAATTAATTATAATTGATTTTGATATATTTCATTAAATTATAATCAATTAGAATTGATTTGATTTGATTATAATTAATTATAATAGATTTTATTAGATTATAATTTAATTATACTTTTATTTTAATGCATTATAATTAATTTTGAACAATTTATATTATTTACATGTATTTATCATACAGTCGACTCTCGCTATAACAGCACCCTATAAAGATCAAATTTATCTTGTTGTAGCGAAAAACTGTTATAGAGAACTGATATTTCTACGTTAACAAATGGAGAAAGTTTTTGAGGAGAGCATTTTTTGCTGCTGTTATAACGAGAGTACTGCTATACAGGGGACTGTTATAGAGAGAGTCGACTGTATTAATAAAAACCGTTTTTTGCAGCTGGATTGTCCATCCTTCGGTTGTGAATGCGTTCTATGACCATCAAAGCAATGCTATGCGTAAGCACGTTTTGATATATACTCTTCGTTTTGTCTATATGTATAACTCTATAAAGCTTTAGTACGATTTTAAAATGCAAATGGCGCCAATTGATTTGTAAATTCGCTATTAAAATATTTTATCAGTAGTATAACTTACATCGTTACATGTATATCGTAATAATTCAAATTAAATTATTGTACAGATTTCCCTGCCGGAATTATTCAACCACCATTTTACCGCCTCCGTGGGCCCCAGTAAGTTTTTCTTGCTAATAAATCAGTATACAGTGGAGTCTCTATATAACAACTCTGAAGGGAAGGGCTACATATATTGTTACAGGGAAATGTTGTTATATAGAACATTAAATATGCACCTTACATGTACGAAGGGCTGGAAAAATAAGGTTGTTACAGAGAAACGTTGTTATAAAGAGACTTGTTATAGAAAGACTCCACTGCATGCGGAAAAACAAAATAAAATTTACCCATAATCAAGATGTTCATTGATAGGAAAATGTATGAGCAGACAAAATACTAATTGGTGCCCATTTTTTCGTTAAAAGATCCATAAATTACGGCGCAATCGGTAACGTGATTGGACACGAAATCACGCACGGCTTTGACAAGCGCGGAAGTCGGTTCGACTCCGAAGGAAACGCCGTGAACTGGTGGAGCGATGAGGTTGCTCAGCGCTTCCAGGAGAAGACAAAGTGCTTCGTTGACCAATATTTCGCCTTCGAAACGCCTGCGGGGAATGTGAACGGGAATCTCACCGTCACGGAGAATGTGGCTGATAACGGCGGAATTCGCCAGGCCTATTTTGCCTACCGAAATTGGGTGGCCAACAGCAATGGCGGACAAGAAGAACCGCGTCTCCCGGGCTTGGAGCCACTCACGCCCGACCAACTCTTTTTCCTAGGCCAAAGCAATGTAAAATAAATTACATAAATTCATTCGAAATTAATATTCCCGACAATTTTTTGGCAGTTCATAATTACGATTATGTTTTCTTATGTAGTTTTATTGCAGAAATATCAATGACAAGGGCTTGGCCATCGAGCTCCTCGCTGAAATTCACAGTCCAAACAACTTCCGGGTCATTGGGCCGCTCCAGAATTTCCAGACGTTTGCGGAAAAATGGGACTGTCCAGCTGGGTCCGTTATGAATCCTGATCGTCGGTGCGTTCTATGGTGAGGTTCTTTCCAAAGAAAAACTGTAACCGGGAAACCTGTGCTAAGGCATTTATTGCATGCAATGATAGGATTTCGATAAAAGAGAAGAATTTCAACAAAATTATGTTAACCGAGAAAGAGATTACTCACGACTTGAAGTGATGCTAGAAGAATCCTTCTAATCATGTACTTTCATATACAAAATATATAAGCGAAATAAATAAATCACCTATAATAATATACTTGAACACGATATATCCATACTAAATTTATACCCATAAATGGTATTGGCAAATATGTGTATAAGGCATATTACATATCTAGGGTGAGTGCGCCTAAAGGTGACATAGTTTCGAAAGAAATTCATTTCTCTCAAATTGTGCCCAAGAGAGTTTTTATTTATTTTCCCATTGTAATGCACTGAAATGTCATTTACAAATTTATATGCTTTTTAACAACTTCGAGGTTGCCTATAGCAGAGCAATAATTCAAAATATTCGGGTAATCAAAAGCTTCAATTTGCCAAAAGGTGACAGTTGGTGATTTTAAAGGTGATTGCATGTGCACATTATGATTTATTTGGGCTTTCCAGAAGCTTATGTACTTGCAAACATTTCTGACAATGCACATTGATTCAATTGAAAAGTCTCCCCCAAATAAAATGCAACGCTAAAAATGAATACTTGTCCAGCCAAAATACAACAATTGTTTTATCATGCAGCCTCAGTTATTTCTGACCGTGAGTAATTATGAGGCTCCCCGGGCTTTCTCTTTGTCGTAGGCCCTGCTACAATTTTAAATGCTAGTGACTCAATAAATCGCTTAGGGGATAAGAAAAACATGCTGTGTCACCTTTTGGAACAGAAAATGTGTCACCTTTGGGAACACGAGCAAAATTCGTCGTGCTTCACCAAATATTTTCTAAAAGTTTAAAACATTTTTTAGGGTAAAAACAAACGCGCAATTTTTAAATCTAAGCGCAGAAAGCCATTCGTAAAATATAAGCTGGTTCTGGTGGAAACTGTTCTCGGGAGACAACATTGAAATTTGGGAACAGAAATTTGGCTGATGAGTTTAACCGCGGAAGTTCACTTGCAGTTGGTCGTTCTCTGGCGCGAATTTGAATAAAAATAATTGATGTTCGCGCCAAAAATAATTTGATGTTTGCATGACCTCAGGGTGAATAGTGCAGCATGCAAAAAATTATATTTGTTCATACGTTGTGCTTGCACGGATTGTCACCTTTAGGGCAACTGTCGCCGTTAGGCGGACTGACCCTATATACATAAACACACGCACTTAATTATTCTTAAAGTCGCTTCTCCGTATACCGGCCCTCCCTAGAAGAGCACTTACTCTATAACAGCATTGCTGAATCCCCCCTACAGTTTTATCATGTAAAGTGCGCTCGCTATAAGAGCACTCCTTATAACAACCGTCACTCTATAGCAGCAGGGTATTTTCTTCCCTTGGTCACATTCCTCTCACCATACAACACTTTCTTCCTATAAGAGCATTAGCGTCTAAGTCAGGTATCCCTTCAGCATTAACGTTTTCTCTATAACAGCATCGGAACTCTACCAGCATAATTTTATTTTTTTCGCACTAAGATGTAAATATTTACGCCAAATTGTGTAGATATTGTTAGAATTTGGAAAATCATCAAATTTATGCCTGAAAATAATCTTAATTAGTTAAAATTAATATATTTTCAACAATAATTCTCTATAATAACAGTTCGTTATAAGAGCAATTTTTCTGGTGCAGATAGGGTGTTGTTATAGAGACAGAGTCGACTTAATACCTAAAATGCTCAGCTCTGACAATTTTTCTGAATAATAAAATTTATTGGGATGCAAATAATGGATCATACATCGTGTGAGCATTCTGCAGATTTTCTAAAATCTAACTGTTCCATCTGAAAGCAATGTAGTGGTCATTTTCCAGTATGAGAATTTCTCAGAATTGAAGGAACATCAAAAAGACATATTTGTACCTAAATTTGCATAAATAACAGTCCCAACAAATTCTGACTCATTCAAAAAAAGGGCACAAATAAACATTTGACAATTGGAAGGAAGAAATAAAATTAATTTGTATGTTGCATAATTAATTGCATCATATTGGTTCCAGATATGGTATAATGTACGATTTCAAGCGAAATAATTAACCGTCATTATCAAAATCCCATTTGCCAAGTGGCAGCAAGTACTCGAGTTACAAATGACAGCTTGCCCTGACATACATGCACTTTTTGATTGACATAAAACTTGTACTTATTAATTTTATGATTGATCGGCCACTTAAACACTAACCTATTAGAGTGAGAGGTGAGACGTCTAAAATTGAAATTTGTCAACATAGATACAATGTTTTGTCTGTAATCACAATGGATATAGATAAAATGATGGGAAAATAAATAAAAATACTGACGAAAATAAACACCTAAACTGACGTTTCATCTGCAATCACAGTTTTGAAAGCTTCACCATGAAAGTACTAAATGTCTTCCTCCTAGCCGGACTCCTCTGGGGCTCCGCGGCCGGATTCGGGTTGATATCCGACGATCATTCCCCGGAGAAAAAATGGGCCCACTTTTTGTGGAGGAAGCCTATGGAAAAAATCAATAAACTCCAGGAAATCCAGGCATTGTCTCCTTTCCCATGGCCGCCTCGAGGTGTCCAGGCCGATGTTTGTTACACGGACGAATGTCTAGATGCCTGTAAGTTCAATATAATTAATTATTCAAAAAGTCTGTAGCCACAACACTGGCCAGAAAAATTCAAATTTATTTATTAAAAGAAATGTTTAAGAAATATATATGCATATAAAAAAATATATACCTACATTTAGATATATAAATTATATATGTATGAGAAATATTGTCCATAGCACTTGCGCTTTTGCGTTCCATAAATTTCTCCATCAATCCTTGTGAGGATTTCTTTCAATATTCCTGCGGCCGTTGGATGACGGAGAATCCGATTCCTCCGAGTTCTTCTTGGTGGACACAATTCGACATCCTGATTGAAGAGGTCAGCCGGAAAACTCAAGGTTTTGTGCACCAAATTTGTTTATTTTTCTAACACGAAAAGAACGCCACAGTTATAAAACCAGTAAAATTTTGGTTATTGGAGTCATGATCCAAAGCATTCCTACAAAAACACATCATTTAGAGCATCCATTTTTAAAGAGTAAATTTTTTATCAGCACGTCTTTAAAGTGTAAATTTCAAAATTTAAATTTTAAAGGTGTGACTTTTAAACGCGTAAATTAAAACGTTTTTAAGGCATAAATTTGTAATTCGTAAATTTTAAACAGTGAATTTCTAAAGCGTATATTTTTAAAGCGTGAATTTCCAAAGCGTAAATTTTTATAGCGCGAATTTTTAAAGCGTAAATTTTTAAAGTGTAAATTTCTAAAACGTAAATTGTTAAAGCGTGAAATTTTAATTAGGACACAAAATTATATGCACCATTTAATGTTTCTCCCAGAGATCCTTACCGCTCCAGATGATCCCGCTGATTTCAAGCCCGTGAAGCAGGTTAAGCAATTTTTCGCCGATTGCGTTGATACCGGTATACATACACATAAATTTGGCATATTATCCCTTTTTAATTTACAAATTTTGAAACTTCAATGAAGTTGCGCAATATTAATGTTCTTTTCCGTGAAATTAGATGCGATGGAGGCTGAGGGCGTGGCCCATGTGCTGGCCATCTTGGCCTTGGACGGTGGTTGGCCAGCCATTACTAAAAACTGGACGTCTGAAGGCTTTGACCTTTTCTCTGTGGTGGCGCAAGCGCACCGTGAATTCTCGGATCGATTCATTCTCGGTGTTACAGTCAGCCAGGTTTTTAAGAACACCAACAGAAGTCTGGTTTACGTAAGTAAACGAGGAATTGCGACGAATTGGAAATATGGTTTCCTTTTTGCGCTGAAATTAAATAATCAAAACATTTTTTCCGGCTTAGTTGGACCAGCCCGATTTCTTCCTGCCCCGATTAGTTCTTTTGAACCCGGAGTTGTACAAGCCCAGGATCGACGCTTACGTAAAATACTTCGTAGGAGTTGCGACGGAGCTGGCGAAGATTACACAGACTCCGGTGGTGGAATCCGAGTTGATTGCGCAGGCGAAGGACATCATTGCCTTTGAAACGCGGTTGGCGGAGATCTCCGCGCCGGATGAAAATAGGAGCATAATTGACCGGATTTACAATCCTTACAAACTGGATGCTTATCAGGAGGAAATTGGCCGGATTGAGGTCGTTAATCCCCATGCGAAAGTCAGGTTCTCTTCGTGATCGTTATTTCTTATTATTTTATCGTGCAACGTTAATTGGACGAAAAATTTATGGCGTTAATTGTACGTGAACGTAAAAACGTTGATTGAAGGTCAACTTAAAGTCGTTAATTGGACGTGATTGCGAAGGCGTTAATTGGACGTAATTGCGAAGGTGTTAAATGGACGTGAACGTAAAGGCATTAATTAGACGTGATTTCAAAAACGTAAACTCGACGTGATTGCGAAGGCGTTAATTGGACGTAATTGCGAAGGCGTGAATTGCACGTGAACGCAAAGAGGTTAATTAGACGTGATTTCGACAACGTTAATTGGACGTTATTGCTAAGCCGTTATTTAGTCGTGAACGTAAATGCGTTAGTTAGACGTGATTACGGCAACGTTGAAAGGACGTGATTGCGAAGGCGTTAATTGGACGTGAACGTAAAGACACTAATTAGACGTGATATCGAAGGCGTTAATTGGACGTGAACGTAAAGACGCTAATTTTACGTGATTTCGAAAACGTATATTGGACGTAGATGCGAAGACGTTCATTGGACGTGATTGCGAAGGCCTTAATTGGACGTAAACGTCAAAATGTTAATTCGACTTGAATGCTAGTTGTCATAGTTTTCAATAGAATGTTAGCGTGATGAGGTTATTTTTATGTGAACGTGAAGACGTCCTTTTTAGACGTGAACGTGAAACCCTTAATCAAATTTAAAAGAAAACAACCGTTATTTCATTCCAGGATTTGAAATGCCAGCGCACGTCATAATGATAATACTTAATTAACTATAATATAACTAATAGTTATGGACAAATCAACGGAATTTAAAAAAAAAAATATTTTTACAGGTGAACTACAAATCCCTTTTAGACCTGATTTTTCTCATTTCCGGGGTGACGGTGAGACCGGATGAGGATCTGATCGTAAAAGAGAAGGACTATCTGGTCAAGTACATCCAGATACTGGACACGACGAACATCAAAACAATCGCCAACTACGTTCACTGGCGCCTTGTATCCTGCCTGGCCCCTGAAACTATCCAGATCTTCCGAGATATCAAGTTTGAGTTCGACAAGGTCAATGCTGGACTTACTCAGCCTAGACCGCGGTAAGCAAAAGATTTGCACTAATTATTATAAACATTTAAATATTTAAGGATTCAGAAGGATTTAAATATTTATATATTTAAGGATTTAAAAGCATTTAAATATTTAGTTTTAGATTATAAATTTAATTTGCTTGATTTTAAAAATTAAATTATTTTGGTTTCACAGAGATCAAGTTTGCGCCAGCACTGCCCTCAACGTCTTTGGGATGGCCGTGAGTGTGAAGTACATCGAAAGGGCGTTTGATGAGGACTCCAAAGAAAATGTCAATCTCATGGTGGAATATCTGAGGACAGTTTTCAAAGAGCTCCTGGACCAGATGGATTGGATGGACGAGGAAACCAGGGTCAACGCCAATAAAAAGGTTTCCGCCATGCGCAAATTTATGGCCTACCCTGATTGGCTCTTCAACCAGACAAGGCTGGAGAAGGAATTCGAAGGGGTAAAATATTTAATCTTCTCATTGCGGCATAAATTTGTATATATAATGCAGGATTCTTGTAAAGAGCCATTAATTATTTTCGCAGCTTGAAATTGTGCCCGGACACTATCTGCGCACGACACTCGCTCTTGTCCAGTGGATGGGCAATTTGCAGTTTAAGAAACTCAGACAGATCACGGACAGAGAAGTGTATAGATTTTTTTCTATTCATTCATTCCATTTTTTTTCTTCATAAATTCAAAATTTATCAAAATTCAAATTCATAATTTTTCAGATAAAATTTAATAAATGGGATTAATAAATTTTTCAGATGGTTCATGAATCCTACAATCGTGGATGCGATCTATGAGGCACAAGTTAATACACTTCGTAAGCATGATTTCTACAAAATTTGTCATGCAATGCAGCTATGAAATATTATAAATTGAAAATTTCGAAAATTAATTTGTATTGTTAAATTCACAAATATGTTTAAACAAAATGTAATTCATTATTTAATACACGTTTAATCCGTCCATATATGCTACTACATATATTCTGGATATTTTTATTTAATATTCAATAATCTAAATTATACATCTTGTTGTACAGAGTTCCCAGCCGGAATTCTCCAGCCTCCTTTCTACCGCATGCGTGGGCCTGAGTAAGTTTTTTTGGTGAGACAGTCGACTCTCCCTATACCGGCCCTCCCTATAAGAGCACTTACTCTATAACAGCAGTGCTGAATCCCTCATACAGCCTTACCATGTAAAGTGCGCTTTCTTTAAGAGCACTCCCTATAACAGGAGTTACTCTATAACAGCCGGGTATTTTCTTCCCTCGGTCACATTCCTGTCACTATAAGAGCACTTTCTTCCTATAAGAGCATTTGCGCCTAAGTCAGGTATCCCTTCAACATTAATTATTTCTTTATAACAGCACCGGAACATGATACCAGCACAATTTTATTATTTTCTCACTAAAATGTAAACATTTACCTCCAATTTTGTAAATATTGTTAGAATTTGGAAAATTATCAAAGTTATGCCTGAAAATAATCTTAATTAATTATTATTAAAATTTTTTAAACTAATTCTCTATACCAGCAGTTCGTCAGACCACTTTTCGTGGTGCAGATAGGGTGCTCTTATAGAGAGAGAGTCGACTGTAACAATATTTGTTCCTATTCTCTTCAGTATTGTTATAGAGAGACTCCACTGTAGATGGTTTTTGGAAACAATTCGAAAATCAATTTTTAGAACAACAAATTCAGGCTCGCTTCGGATAATTAAAAAACAAATATTTAGAACAACAAATGTTTTTTGGTGATAATTCAGAAATAAATTCCTTAACCAAAAAAAGGCTCGCTTTTGTTAATTAAAAAACAAATAATTACACCAACAAATGTTTTTAGTGATAATTCCGAAATATTTTTTTGCTTTTGTGATAATTCAAATATCAATTTTTAGAACAACAAATTCAGGCTCGCTTCGGATAATTAAATAACAAATATTCAGAACAACAAATGTTTTTTGTGATAATTCAGAAATAAATTCTTAAAACAACAAATTCAGGTTCGCTTTTGACAATTAAAAAACAAATATTTAGACCAACAAATGTTTTTAGTGATAATTCAGAAATAAATTTTCAGAACACCAGCATTTTTATTGTTATCAAGAAACTAATTTTTAGTACAACAAATTTACAGTTTTTGTGATAATTCAAAAACAAATTTTTTTAGAATAATACATGTTTTTGTGATAAATCTGAAATACTATTCTAAAAAAACCTAACGGTTTGTTTGTGAAAATTCAGAACCAATTATTTAGAAAAACCTTGGAGATTTTGTGATAATTTATAGAAATTTTTAGACCAACTGGAGGAAAAAATTGGTAAAAAATGTTTGATTAAAGATCCATCAACTACGGCGGGATCGGCGGCGTGATTGGGCACGAGATCACTCACGGCTTTGACAAGCAAGGAAGTCAATTCGACGCTGACGGAAACGCGGAGAATTGGTGGAGCGATGAGATTTTACTGCGATACCGGGAAAAAACGGAATGCTTCGTACAGCAGTATTCCGCCTTTGAAACGCCTGTTGGGAACGTGAACGGGAATCTGACCGTCACGGAGAACGTGGCTGATAACGGAGCAATTCGCCAGGGCTACTTTGCCTACCGAAATTGGGTTGCCAACAAGAATGGCGGACAAGAAGAACCTCGACTCCCGGGCTTGGAAGAGCTCACGCCGGATCAGCTCTTTTTCCTGGGCTGGAGCAATGTAAGATCATCTGTCATTTTAATTCCATAACAAATAATTATCTAAAGAATATTATTAACAAATATATAGAAATATCTAAAAATAATTCATCTATTATTTTAGGTTTGGTGCGAAAACATCAAGGACGAGGCCTTGGAAAACATGCTCATTACAGATACGCACAGTCCCTGGAAGTTCCGGGTGATCGGACCGCTCCAGAATTTCCAGACCTTTTCCGACAAATGGAACTGTCCAGCTGGATCTTTTATGAATCCCGAGCACAAGTGCGTTCTTTGGTGAAATTCATGCTAAAAGCTATACGTGTATGCCTTTTGTGTTTCCTTTCTGGCAACAGTGTAAATTAAACGTTTTTAAAAAGCAAAAGAAATCTTGTTCCTGCCGGATTTTTTTATTTTTATTTCTGTTTTCGAGAGTCTTGGCTCAGGCTGGAATAAATCCTTCTGCAACGAAATTCGTATACAGTCGACTCTCTATAACAGCACCCTATAAACCAGCAAATTTTGCCCGTTACATAGAAGAACCGAAAATAGACATTTCTATGTTAACAATTGGAGAAAGTTTTTGAGAGGAAAATTTATTGCTGCTGTTATAGAGCGAGAACTGTTATAAGGAGGGCCGCTATAGGGAAAGTCGACTGTAGTACTTAAAAATTTTAAATGCAGGACCGTGTGTAAGGCAAACATGTGTTCAAATGCAATACTGCCAGACAAATTTTTCCCAACGTACCAAAACGAACACAGGTCAGATACAGTGGACTCCGTCTATAACAACTCTGAAGGGAAGGGCAAAAATGGTTGTCATATGGAAAAGTTGTTAAATGGAAAGCAAAATATGTACAATTTACCGTGGAGTCTCCCCATAACAGACATTCACGGGAAGGACGAATAATGTGGTTATAGAGAGGTGCTGCTACACAGAACATGAATGATTTTGGAGGAGAAAATAAATACAAAATTCCCATTTTAAATAGGTATTTGCAAGCATTTTAATGCCAATTGCAGAATTCTATTTGAAACTTGATGATTAGGCTGCAGCGCTGTGTTTAGTTTCACCATTTTGCCAGTTAAAAAAATGAATGTTGTTATAGGGAACCTAACCTCTAACACATGTATTCTATTGTGAAGGGCGGAAAAAAATATATTGTTACAGAGAAATGTTGTTATCGAAATATTGCTATATTGAACAAGTTCATAACGTATACAGTCGACTCTCTCTATAACAGTCCCCTGTATAACAGTACTCTCGTCAAAACAGCAGTAAAATGCTCCCCTCAAAAACTTTTTCCATTTGTTAACATAGAAATGTATGTTATCTATAACATTTTTTCGCTATAACAAGCGAAATTTGATGCTTTATAGGGTGCTGCTATAGCGAGAGTCGACTGTAAATGCTACGATGGAATGACAGATCTTGTTATAGGGAAAATGTTGCTATAGGGAGGCTTGTTATAGGGAGACACCGTGTATACAACTGAAAACTAAAGCTGCTACAGTGGAGCCTCTCTATAACAAGTCTCTTTAGAACAACATTTCTCTATAACAACATTATTTTTCCAGCCCTTCGTACATATAAGGTACAGATTTGATGTTCTATATAGCAACTTTTCCCTGTAACAACATTTTTCGCTCGTCCCTTCAGAGTTGTTATATAGAGACTCCACTGTATTGAGAAAGGGTTGTTATAAGGATAGTTGTTACAGAGCCCACTGCATAATACATGCGCTGGTCAGCTATAGAAAGCTCTATTAATACAAATGGCCTACATTTTTTTCCAGGAATTTGAGTACCAAAATATCTCCAGCATTTGTAGGGATGGATTAATTATTAAAAAAGAAGGTCCAAAGATTTAATAATAATGCCTTCCTCAAATGGACCTGGACAAAAAATCTCCAGTTGTGGTTATGGTTTTGGGTGAAAGACCATCTGAAAATGTTGTGTCTTCGTATTCTGTTTGCACTGTGCACGTTGTGGGATTTAACCTTTGGCTTGAAGCTGATCACGCCCACGGAGAAACTCATCAAATTATGGCCGGATGACGTCAGAAAAATCCCGCCGATTCTGAGGACGGCCGACAAACTGGAATTGATCGAGGAGATGTCGCCTTTCCCGCAGCCGTTCCGGGCATATGAGACTTGTTACACGGAGGAATGTCTGGACACTTGTAAGAATTCTGGATACAGTCGACTCTCGCTATAACAGCCCCCTGTAAAGCATCACATCCCCCTTGCTATGGCGAAAAACTGTTATAGAAAACACACATTTCTATGTTAACAAATGGAGAAAGTTTTTGAGGGGAGCATTTTTTGCTGCTGTTATAACGAGAGTACTGTTATACAGGGGACAGTGATGGAGAGAGTCGACTGAAAATGTTATTTTTCCCAAATGGTGAAATTTCAGCCAAAAATTAAATTTTTATAAGGATACATATTTTGTATGTTTTTTCATGATTTAATTTTTTATGTATGTATGTATTTGAAGATTAATTAAAACCATGTATTTAAGCATATTTTATTTTTATGTCTGTATTATTTATACTTATATTTGACCATAATTTAAGGTTTTAATCCTAATTTTTTCCCAGCGTTATCACTGTTACATGCGATAAATTTCTCTGTCGACCCCTGCGAGGATTTCTACCGGTTCTCGTGTGGACGTTGGATGGCGGAGAATCCCGTGCCGGCAACCTCTGTCCGATGGAGCTCCTTTGATATTTTACGTATCCAGGTCAATAATATCACTCAAGGTAAATTTTGAACTAGGCAATTTTGCAGCCATAAAATTTGTTCTAAAATATATGATCGTACAATATACATTCCAAATTGGCTGTTTTTAAAAAAATGGATAGTTTATAAGTTTCTTTATTTGCTATATACAAAACGTGTGAACACAAATGTCGGTATTTTTTCGGCTCTTTATTATTTTTGTAATGCAATTAGTATTTTATTGTAATGCTCTTATTATTTTTGAAATGATATTATTATTGGATGATTCATTCATGTTGAATTTTTTTTTCGTTTTGTTGTTCCAGAAATTTTACAGGAACCTGCACGAGCTGAAGACTTCAGGCCGGTGAAGCAAGCCAAGGCACTTTATTTACTTTGCAGAGACACAGGTATAGCTAATGATTCGTCAAAATTTTCCATTTGAACCTTATTATACCTTTAAGAACACATATTCGTTTCTAATAAATCATTAAAGCTTTACGAAAAAAATAATTATCTTTATTAAAAATAATTAACTTTAAGAGAAAATTAATTAACATTCGGAAAACACAATTATGTTTTCAAAAAATAATTTTTAAGAAAAAAAATATTTATCTTTAATAAAACATTATTAAACCGAAAAAATAATAATCTTTAAAAGAAAATAATTTTTAAGAAATAATTGACTTTAATGAAAAATATTTAACTTTAAGATAAAATAATTATCATTAATAAAAATTAATTAACATTCAGAAAACATAATTATTTTTATAACAAATAATTAAATTTCAGAAGAAATACTTGACATTCATAAAAAATAATTAAATTTAAGGGAAAATATTAATCTTTAATAAAACATTATTAAATTTACGAAAAATTAATAATCTTTAATAAAAAATAATTAAATTTAAGAAGAAAAATTTGACTTTAATAAAAACAATAATTAACTTTAAGATAAAATAATTAAATGTAAGAAGAAATAATTGACTTTAATAAAAATAATAATTAACTTTAAGATAGAATAGTTAAATGTAAGAAGAAATAATTGACTTTAATAAAAATAATAATTAACTTTAAGATAAAATAATTAAATGTAAGAAGAAATAATAATACTAATAAGATAATAATTATAAATAATGATAATAAGAAGAAATAATTGACATTAATAAACAAATTTTTACGAAAATAATCTTCAAGAAAAAATAAATAAATTTAGGAAGACATAATTGACTTCAATAAAAAAAATTAACTTTAGGAAACAATAATTATTATCTTTAATAAAAAATAATAATTTAAAACAAAAACTTATTTTTAAGAAGAAATATTTGATTTTAATAAAAACAAAATTATCTTCTGGAACACATTTATTTCCTCCACAAGAATTTAGTTTACTCTCATGAAAAAGAATTTTTCTCCACCACAAATTCCTGATATTTGAGAAAATATTATTACCATGTAGAAATACTTACGTTAAAATGTGATCCCCAAATATAGCTGGACTGGACGGAGCCGGATTATCCCTTGTTCTTGGAATCCTGTCTAAAAACGGTGGCTGGCCAGTAATTAGCCCCGCGTGGGATTCCTCTCACTTCAACCTCTTCCAAGTCCTGGCCGAGGCTCGGCGGGAGTTCGGAGACAACATCCTGGTGTCCATGTACGTCAGTGAAGACCTCAAAAATACCACCAGGAGTGTCATCTACGTACGTACAATTTACTATATGGAAACACCTACTTTATTTTTAAGGTGTCCATAATTCCAGGCAAAATATTCATTTAATCTTTACTTGTTCTCAGCTGGACCAGCCCGGTTTCTCTTTGCCCCGATCCGTCCTGCTTAACCAACAAAAGTACAAGGAAAGGATCTCCGCTTACGAGAATTATTTCGTGGACGTGGCCAAAGAATTGGCCAGAGCTTCGAATGTCCGCCTGAATTCGGATATTCATCTACGGGAACAGGCAAAGCAGATTGTGACCTTTGAAACGAGACTCGCCATGATTGCCACAGCCAATGAAAACCGCACGGACATTGAGAGAATGTACAACACTTTTACCTTGACGAGCTTCCAGAGCATGCAAGACAGCTCCGTGGGATGGAGTCCGCGTCGGGTGCGTTTTGCTGATTTATTTACATTTTTCAGTTATAATTGTTGCAATTTTTTTTAATATAACATTGTTGCAAATTTTTTTTAATATAACATTGTTGCAAATTTTTCTAATATAACATTGTTGAAAATTTTTCTACTAAGAAACGGTACAAGTTTTACTAATAAGAAACTGTAGCAAACTTTTCTAATAAGAATTTGTATCAAATTTTTCTAATAAGAAACTGCAGCAAATTTTTATCATGTAAAATAGTTGCAAATTTTTGAAATACGATATAGTTGTAACTTTTTGTGATATAAAATAGTTGCAAATTTTTCTTATTAGAAATTGTAACAAATTTTTCTAATGCGAAATAGTTGCAAATTTTTCAAATAAGAGACTGTGACAAATTTTTATAATATGAAATAGTTGCAAATTTTCCTAATATAAAATAGCTGCAAATTTTTCTAATATGAAATAGTTGCAAATTTTTCAAATAAGAGACTGTGGCAAATTTTTCAAATAAGAGACTGTGGCAAATTTTTATAATATGAAATAGTTGCAAATTTTCCTAATATAAAATAGCTGTAAATTTTTCTAATATGAAATAGTTGCAAATTTTCGAGAAAAAAAACTCAAAAACGAATTTTATTTCGCAGATTAACTGGAAAAAGTTCCTCCAGCCAATCTTCTCCTCCGCGGGGGTTGCCATTGCGCAGGACGAGACGTTGGTGGTGATGGAGAAGGACTATCTCCAAGATTTTGTAAGGATCCTGGACGAGACGGACATCCAGACCGTCGCCAATTATGTCCTCTGGAGAATTATCTCGGGCATCGTCCCGGAAACAACCTCCGTCATGCGAGAATTTAAATTCAAGTACGACCAAGCCAGCTTTGGTATAAAGCGACCTCTACCAAGGTCAGTTTAATTTTGTTTTTACATATACACTTGTTTTGTCCAGGAAAAACATTTCCACAAAATGGCGGGATATGATTAATACGAATATTATTTAATGCAAAATTGAATTGTTGCAGGGAGCGCCAATGTGCCAGCATTGCTCTCAACGCTTTCGGCATGGCCATTGGAGTGAAATATATTGAAAGAGAATTTGACAAGGAATCCAAGGCGGATGTAAATTTGATGGTGGAGAATTTGAGGAGCGCCTTCAAAGCGCAGCTGCAGGCCGCGGATTGGATGGACGAAAGGACGCGTGGAAATGCTTTGCTGAAGGCGGATTTCATGACCCAATTCATGGCTTATCCGGATTGGCTATTCAATCAAACGAAGCTGGAAGATGAAGAATTTGGCGGGGTTAGACACATTTAAAAAAATCTAGTTAATATAATCTATATAATTTACGCAATAAAGTAATTGCATTGAACATTTTGTATACTTGAAAATTGTACCCTTTTATTTTTAAATCTAACAGCTAGAATTAGTTGAAGATGATTATCTCCGATCACTCTTCGCCGTCTCAAAATGGAGCGGGGATCGAGAATTGAAGTCTTTGAGGGAAGTCACGGACAAAACTGAGTAAGAGACAAAATTTTATTTGCGCAAACAATTTTAAAAATTTGAAACATTTTACGGAATATTTTGAAAACATTATTTTTCTTAGGTGGCTGACTTACCCAGGGGTTGTTAATGCCTTTTACGCACCGGATGTGAACTCAATTAGTAAGCTCAAAATTTCGTTTAGATTGCTTTTGACAAAATACGCATGTACTTTTAGATCAAATTCTTTTTTTAAATACATTGAAATTTTAATTATAATTAAATAATATTATTTTATATAATAATATAATTATATAAAATAATGTTAAATTCTAAATGAAATACATTTAAATTTTAAATAAAACAAAATATTAAATTTTACGTGACATATGTGCATTTTAAATTTACTTTTAAACATTAAATAAAACACTTTTTCAATAAAATGCTTTTACGCTGTAACTAAAATATTTTTTCAATGAAATGCTGTTAAACTTTAAATAAAATACAATGTTTTTATAAATGAATTACATATACTTTTTGAAATTAAATACTTTCAATTTTTACATGCACTATATTTTTATAAATAAACTATATTGAAATTTTAGATGAAATATATTTTTTTAAACAAAATACATTGCAATAGATGAAATATGTATTTTGAAATAAAATACACTGAAATTTTAGACGAAATATATTTTTTTAAATAAAATGCATTAAAATAGATTAAATATATATTTTGAAATAAAATACGTTTCAATTTTAAATGCAACATTTTGGATATAAAAAACTCTTAAATTTTAAATGAAATATATATTTTGAAATAAAATACTTTTCAATTTTAAATACAATATATGTATTTGTTGATATAAAAAACTCTTAAATTTTAAATGCAATGCTCGCCAACCTGTAATTAACAAAATACTTTTATTTTATTAATTATTTTTTAAATTTAATTATCACAGCGTTTCCCGCCGGCATCTTGCACCCGCCGTTTTACCGGAGCCGCGGAGTGTCGTAAGTTTTTATTCCATAATTTTCTCAAAATCTGGGAAATCACTACTACAAATTATATTTAAGTATTCATACATCCAATACAGCGTGACTCAAAAATGCCTACATACAGAGTTGGAGTATTTTTTATATCTTGAACTTACTTAATTTTGTTTCTGGGGGTCATGTATTTCTATAGCGCGGTAAATTACGGTGGAATCGGTGTAGTAATCGGCCACGAGATCACGCACGGCTTCGACGACTCCGGCAGTCAATTCGATGCCTACGGCAATGCCGTTCAATGGTGGACGGAGGACACTCTCTCCAAGTTCAACGGGAAGGCCCAGTGCATCGTGGATCAATACGGGGATTTCGAGACGGAAGGCGGGCGGGTGAACGGCCAACTCACGGCCGGAGAAAATATCGCCGACAACGGCGGCATCCATCAGAGCTTCCTGGCCTACCGGGAATGGATCAAAAATAGCAATGGCGGCCTGGAGGAGCGCCGCCTTCCGGGCCTGGAAGCCATCAGTCCGGATCAACTCTTTTTTCTGGGATTTTCCACCGTAATTCTGATTTAATTTTATTTGTAATTTTAATTTATTTTATTTTATATATTTAATTTATTTTACGTAATTCTAATTTATTTTATATATTTAATTTATTTTACGTAATTCTAATTTATTTTATTTGTAATTTTGAAGTATTCTTACGGCATTTGCAAGCATTCTCAATTTTTAGAGCAATTTTAATTTAGAAGTATGCTTAATGCTCACATTTTGAAAATTTTGTATTAGGTCTGGTGCCAAAGCATAAATTTGCAAGCCCTCCAAAACCAACTGATTACGGATCCACACAGCCCGGCAGAAATCCGGGTTATCGGTCCCCTCCAAAATTCTCCGACATTCGCCCGGGTTTGGGATTGCCCGGCTAAATCCGTGATGAACCCTGATAATAAATGTGAATTGTGGTGATTGTTATTCTATGGAGGAGATATTCTATGATCTGAACATGCCAAGTTTAATATTTTATTTAGTCCTGGAGTATTTTGTAAGTCGTTACAGTCGACTCTCTCCATAACGGGTCTACCTATAACGGTTTTCGTAATATAACGGTGTTCATAAACCCGCCCGAGAGATTTACGATGATAAATTCACTCTCCATAACAGTTTTTTCTATTACAATTTTTTCTCTATAACGGAGAAGTTTTGAATCCCTCGCCATCCCGCCTCTCTTGCTACGGCTACAATGATTTTAGGATACGCCTACGCATATTTTTCTCTCTATATAACGGTTTTTGCACTAGCTTTGATTCCCACGCCGCTTAGCCTTCTTCTCTATGACGGTTTTAGGCCAGGCCTTCCAATATTTCTCTCCCTCTGCCGGTTTTTATTTAATTTTTGAATCCCCGACCATTACATGTTTTTCTCTGTAACGATCTTGTATTATTCCTTATACCGGTTGTTGTCTGTACCGGTTACACGTAGGTGCTTTTTGCTAAACCGTTATTGAGAGAGTCGACCGTACAGGTAAATGGCAAAAAAGTCATATGGTGTGTGTGATTCTGCGGCTGGTTGAAAATATTGCAGCATTACAAAAAAGGATTCTTTAGATGATATCAAAATTTGTAATTCAGAGTGCTATAACATAAATAAATACCAATTTGATGCTAAAACAATAAAATATACAATTATTGTCAAATAATTCGTAGCTTTTGCTCCCATACAGTGGAGTCTCTCTATAATAAGCCTCTATAGATAACAATATTTTCCATAGAATAAGATTGTCCAATCCCCCGTAGCATTTATCCATTCTGAACTTGTTCTATATAACGATATTTCTATATTACAACATTTCTCGGTAACAATATATTTTTTCCCGCCCTTTCACAATAGAATCCACGTGTTAGAACTTCCCTATAACAACATTCATTTTTTAAGTGGGCAAAATGGTGAAACTAAACACTGCGCTGGAGCCATATCATTAAGTTTCAAATAGAATTTTGTTGTGAAAAAAGTAATCCTTTTTTATATAACAACTCCGAAGGGAAGGGAAAACCTATTGTTATATGGAAAAGTTGTTATATAGAACATTAAATATGCACCTTACCTGTACGAAGGGCTAAAAAAATAATGTTGTTATAGAGAAAGGTTGTTATTAAGAGACTTGTTGTATAGAGACTCTGTACCGTATGATCGCCCAAAAACGCAACCGGCTCTCCCGCTAGTAACGTCTCTATAGCAAAGCGTAGACATATTTGCACTAGCTCGTTGGAATGCTAAGAAGTCAAGCTTCCAGAATACAGACAAGTGTCTCAATAATGTTTCCGTTTAAAAACTATGGGATGCGAAGCGCGTGACAAAAATCACATGGTGAACATATGGAGGTTAACAAATCAAAAAAATGTCGTTAGTTGTTTTGAATTTATAATAAATATATTTAAACCATGAATGTTATAATAAATTATTATAATAATTATAATGTTATAATAGATCATTATAAATGCTATAATAAATATATTTATTATAAACGTTATAATAAATATTCCAGTATGGGAAAATAACTGCATGCAGATTTTTGCATATTAACATCCGATTAAGCCGTCGTTCACAACCCGTGGAGAAATGTGACAAGGAAATTTTGGCAAAAAATCTAATGGCGCGGAAACTCCCGAAAGGACGCAGATATTGTTTGAGTCACGGGCTTTTTATCCTTGCGGAATTTTTTTAAACTATTAATTCTGTAAGTTTGACTATAACCTTGCCAAAAGAGGTCTGAATACAGTCGAAACTCTCTACAATGGTTCCCCTTAAATCAGCATATTTTCCCCGTTATAACGAAAAATCGCTATAGAGAACAGAAATTTCTATGTTAACAATTGGAGAAAGTTTTCGAGGGAAGCATTTTCAGCCCCCGGTATAGAGAGGAAACCGTTATAAGGGAGCCCATTATAGAGAGGTTTGACTGTAATTACAACGTATTACAAGTACTTACATTCAAGTTTTGCTATTTCTAATCGGAAAGTAAAATTTTGCGGCTCCTAAAAAGTTTGAACAGGAAGGATCATTTAAAAACCGGCAGCAAAATAGAAATTTTCATATATATATATTTAAAACTACTGGGAAAATTAACACGAATGTAATGCCATTAACGATATTTTTTTGAATTGTTAACTCCCGTATGTTAACATGGGATTTTTGTCACGCGTTCCACATAGCATAATTTTTAATCGCAAACCTTAGGAATCCAACTACTTATCAATTCTGAAAGCCGAACTTCTTTGCTGTCTAACGAGCTAGTGCTGGTTTGTCCACGCCTGGCTCGGGAGAAGTCATAAGCGGGAGAGCCGGTCACGTTTTTACGGTTACGCACATGATATTTAAGCAGTTGGATTGCTGCAATATTAAAAGTTGAAAATATTGTATATATGTATGTACAAAATAAATCAAAAGATGACTTTCAAATTTTTAATTCGGTGTGCTATGAAATTAGGCAAATACCAATTTGCAGGGAAAACAATAAATTTCGTCAAACAACAAACAACTCGTAGCTTTTTCTCCTTGGCATAAATATATTTATATATTTTTTTTACTGCTGCTTAGTTTTATAGATTTTCTGGATTTTGTGTAACATGGCAAATGTTGAAAAATCGCCATTGCATTGGAAGCAAATGTGGACTGACCACATTTAGGGACCTCATCGCCTGTTTGGGGATACAACCAAACGCCATGGACGGAAATATGACCAAATCAAATACACACGGGAAACACTGATAGCAAGACAAATGTTATTTTGTACAATATTTTTGTACGTCCTAATTTATCTCCAAGCTTGCCCCAGCAGGTGTCAATTGAATCTGGGCAATATGTCATCTCTTGACCTCCTGCGACGATTTGACCCAATCCCTCCTAAAATGACCTAAAACATATTTTTCCCAGGAAGTCCATATAGATCTTTGCTCCTAAAAGTCACCTTAATACGGAAAATTCTATAGAAGGCTATAAATCCAGCGCTATTTAATCAAAGAGAGAAATTACAATCTCTCAGCGTCTCACCCCTTTTCTTGGCATATGTCGGGCGGGGTTAAAAAAAACGGTATTAAAATCCAAAAAGTGACCCATCAGGAAAGAGCCGTCACGCTCAGAGGTGATCATTTATCACCGGGAAACCCGCTCAAGTTCAGCCTCGAAAGCAAGGTCCTTTATTCCACTGCAAAAAAAAACCAAGTTGGGAAGTGACTGACAGCTCAAGTCCTTGCTTTTGTGTGGGATTTGATTGATTCCATCCCGCCTCTTTTTAGCTCCAAAGTTGGGATAAATCCAAAAAAGAGGCGGACATCTTGAGTATATAATAACAATAATATTTGTTCACGCTGACCCTGATGGAAGGGGCAACACGAGAATTGAAAAATATTTGGACAACAAAAAATAAATTTATAAATTAATAAATAAAAATAAATAAAATCAGATTTTTGTAATTCAGCAGAGATTTTTTATTACCTATTTTGTGAATGTAATTAACTATTAACTAATTAATATAAAAATACATAATAATATAATATAAACTAATTAACTATATATAACTAATGTAAATTTTTATGACTTTTAATCAAGGGAAAGTCTGGGATGAATTTCTGCCCAAAAAGCATAATATATGTAAAAAAAATGAAAAAATGGAATGAAATTCAAAATTTATTACCGGTAATAAATTTTGAATTTAATTCCAATTTTTTTTACATTTATCCAAGGCTGTGTTATGAAAATCTTTGAAGTTTCCCTTTATAACGGAATCATTAGCGGAATTAATTAACTGCAACAGCACGTGATTAAGACTCATTTATACTCCGAAACGCCAAAAGAATGAATCCGTGCTTAACCTTGTGTCTTTAACGAGGCGATTGCACCAACATGAATCACGGCATTGTTGACTCACGAGGAACAAATTAGGATTGAGCCACAAAGAATAATAAATAAAAAGGAACCCCCATGAAGCATTGTCCAAAAAGACTCCAGCCAAGTAAGTCAAGGTCCTTTCATCCACCTGCCCCTTTTTCCCCCGTTTCCAGCGAAAACATCTGAGAAGGACAAGAGAGAAAGGAGGAAATGAGTTATTGAGGAGGGTGAAAGCCCAAAAAAGTGAGCAGAAATGTGTTGGCCTCCCTTGGAAATCGGGGGGGGGAAAACATTTGCGGGGGAATAGGAAGCATCAAAGTGACGGAGAAAGAGGGGCGATGTGATTAAGGTTAGACCTTTCTCATGTAATAGCATTTCTCCGGTAATAAAATAAACACGGAAACACCCCTGCTATACGCCTCTACTTCGTCCCTACGTTATTATTACTATTATGTGTATACCATTTTTTTTTACCTCTTCAAATTTTTGCGGGGGAAACAAATGAGAAAATGCGAGGAAAATAAGGGCAAAATATACAGGATGGCAGGGGCATATCGTCCACCTTTGGCGTCTAAACGCAATGCAAACGCAATGCTGGGCTTTTCGCAAAATTTTATTGCAAATGGAGACAAATTCTATTGAAAATGCAGACAAATTTTAGCTTAAATGCAGCCAATTTTGTTGGTTAATATTAATACAAATGTTGGCAAATTTTACTGCGAATAAACACTTTTATTTAAAACAAACACCTTTATTTAAAATAAGAACAAATTTTATTCAAAATAAAGACAAATTTTATTCAAAATAAAGACAAATTTTATTTTAAAATTTTATTTAAAATGTTTATTTAAAATAAAGACAAATGTTGTTTAAAAATTTTATTTTAAATAAATACAAATTTATTTGAAGTAAAGACAAATTTTATTGTAAATAAAGACAAATTTTATTTTAAGTAAAGACAACTTTTATTTTTAAAAAAGTCAAATTTTTTTTTAAATAAAGGCAAATTTTGTTTCAATTAAAGACAAATTTTATTTTAAATAAAGGCAAATTTTGTTTCAATTAAAGTTAAATTTTATTGTAAACGAATACACCAATTTTACCTAAAAATAGATACAATTAATTTCAAAAGCATACTTTATGGCAAATGTAGAGAAATTTAATTGCAAATAAAGCGACTGAAGTACAAATGGCGACAAAGTTTATCGAAGATAAAAAATACATTATTTCATATTAAGACAAACTTTATCGCAAGTAAAAACAAATATTATTTTGATTACAGACAAATTTAATGGCAAGTAAAAACAAATATTATTTTGATTACAGACAAATTTTATCGCAAAAAAACACAAATATTATTTAGACAAATTCCATTGCGAATGTATAGACCCATATGACTGAAAATGAAGAAACATTTATTGCAAATGTAGATTTTCATTGCAAATGAAGTCAAATGCTATTACAATTAAAAGCAAATTTAATTTAAAATGTAGACAAAATTCAAATCATGTTTTAAAGTATAAATCGACCATGTTTTTTAACACATACAGCATCCTTTGTAATCTTAACTGGACAAAATTTGATTGCTAATTCATTGATTTATATTCACCAGTTTCAATTATGAGTTCAATATGGTAATTTGGAAATTTATGAAACTTGAAATGGAGATAATTTCAACCCGATGTTTTAACAGAGTACAAATTTCGTTCCTAAACGGACTTGAAAATTCAATTTCAAGTACGATTTGGCGCTCAAAAATAAAATGTAGTAACGCATAAGGAATTTATAATCACTGAATGGGAACTGTTTTTTATTGTCGCCCTGTATACAAATATGTATGCTTTTATATGAAGTATTACAGGTATGATAGAGATCACAGAATGCATTGACTTCCCTCCCCAGTGTGTGATAATTTATTATTGCCCAAAAAAATGACGAAAAGGGGGAAGAGAAAGGAAAAAGGAGAGGGAGATTGAGCACACAAGCAAAATATCGATTAAGGTTAAGAGCCACAAAAAAAAAGGACGTGAGCGGACCGGTACGATTTTCCATGAATTTCCTCCAGCATTTTCACCTTGCCTTGTATTGGCAAAAGATTTCGCAATTTCCCCCTTTCTCTGTTGTGGGCACAAGATATTTTTTGGCATGGTTTACCCCCCAAAAAAATACGGAGAACCACAGTGGTTTATAAGAGACGTATAAATATGGGAGAAATCTCGGGGATCCCAGGCAGTCCTCAATCACGGATTTGGGGCGAAGGTGTCAATGGAAAAAGTGGGTGACAACATGAGCAGAGATTTTTCTTCTATAGTTCCTTTACAAAAGTTCCTGGCGTGAAATTTCCGTTATTCTACGGACTTTCACAGAGAAATCGGTTATATACGCGTACTTTTTGGACATTTCCATATTTTGTTAGTGCATTTTAGCAAAGAATGTTGCATCACAACCGCTACGACGACTTGGAGCGACTCCTTGCTGAGCTTGATCATGAGCGGAGACACAGGTGAGGGTTACAAATTTGGTCGCAGGATAAAACTTATTAATTGGTAGATTTTCCAAATGAAAAACGAAATACTGAATAATTTTGAGGTGTAAATCATTAATTGGCTATTTGTGAGGATTAATTATTTATTGCATGTTTCATTATTATTTAATTATTATTGGATAACTTATGAGGATCAATCACGGGTATAGCCATAATTATTGGATGATTTTAAATTTTGAGGATTAATCTGGATTACTTAAATTTGGATAATATTAAGAATTAATCAGGATCAGGGTGGTGATAATCCGGGATTGTAATCCAGGGATTACGGATTCGGATTACTGTAATCCGAATCCGTAATCCCAGCTCTAAGTTTGCAGAGTAATCCGTAATCCACCTTCGTGGCAAAAT
>JAQGBT010001868.1:0-28068 GCA_034698585.1 Disparrhopalites patrizii | reverse complement strand
TCAAAAACTGTCGCTTGGAATAATTTCATATTTCTTACATACATGCAGATAGTTCCTATATATTAATTCATATACATATTAACATACGCCACTGATCACAACATCAGAAATACGACTATTTCCCATCCTACTATTTCGACTGACAAACTCCACATTATTGTAGTAGATACAATAATATAATATTATATAAAAAGCAAATAGCAATCTTACAATAATAAAGTTTGCCCATCCAATATTCCTTACTATAGCAACGGGACATTTAACAGTAGGAACATGGCTCCAACGCTCCAACCTCATGTTTCCTCATATCGTCATATCTCTGTCAAAGTCACCAATACCTACCTAGGTATTTTAAATATACAGCACTTATTACCTTATGACATACATTGTAAGCTTATGCAAGAATGTGAGAAATCACAAATCACCTGTGTAGCTATTGTACTGTACACAGTGTACACGTACAAAACCAAGTGCAGTGCACTCCTTCTAAACATCAAAACTTCGCACGTGATCGCGGAGAAAGAGAAAGTCACCGGTCACCCAATGGTTAGTCATCAAATGATCTAATGTTTATCATCAACTAATAATTAGAAAACAGGAGTTTTACATATTTTTACCATTCCATTCGCCACTCACGCCCACACAAACTATTACAATAACCCCTATTTCTGATTCTCCAGATAGCAATTGTGGACGATTGCACAAACTTCAATAGTTCTGACTTCTCGACTTCTGACTCAATCACTGAATTGTTAATGATTAATTAAATACGGTTTACGGACATTCACAGACCCAACCGCTCTCTCTGCGGCAAGTTATTTTGAACATGTTATTTTCTTAATAAAATGAGAAGCTTGGTTAGTTGTTTCATGGTACAATAACAACCCCGAGGACATCAGGTCCCTATTTCACCAATACTTTTTTCTTTGCACTTGTCAAAATATTGGCCAAGTAAAAAGTAAAAGCGTTTCACGGTTAACTTTTAAAATTAAACTTACAGATATCTAAAAGCTTGAAAAATAAAATTACTTTGCAAACCCAGTTTGCATTGCCAATAAGCATAATGCTTGATTTGACAAATTCAAAGTAATGCTGTTTCACCCGTCTTTTTACTTTGCTTTGCAAAATTTGTTAATAATAATGCAGATCCCCGCAGGTGGAAAACGCTGGACGTTTTCAAAAAAACATACCGTTGTACAATTAGAAAAAAGATGCCTATCAGTAATTACAGGTCAATGTTTGCGAGTCTGTAAAAATTGAGCCGACCCAGAGCAGGTTATTAAAACTCTCTAACAACTTTGTTAGATCTATTTATGTCTCGCCCAGATTCCATCCACTGCTCAAGTTAAAACAAATTGTTCAACTAGAAGCAAGACATCATTTTTAATGTGTTCTGCAGAACTAAGAGGTACTACCAATCAGTTATTCCTAGAGCAACAAGATACCTGTCTCTAATGAATAGTCGGGAGAAGAATGGACTTCAAAAAAAAGTATGATAAAAATCTCAAAAGTGCTGCTGCTAGTCTATACCCATTAAGGAGAAACTCATGTTGTAACTATCTTCAGTATACTGTTCTGTAGCACATTGTACACATTGTATGGGCTCATGGGCTGTACTGTGCATGTTTATTAACGACGAATAAATCATTATTATTATTTCCAGAATTTGGTACGACCGTACGACAGTATTTTGAGAATTCCCTAGAACGACGTTATCCCCATTACCCTGAGTAAGGCATCTTATTGCACTTCATCATAGGATGACCAGAAATTCCGAAATGCATTCATATAGTTTTATCACAGTATATAATATTAATAGATGATATACTGTGGTTTTATCTATACACGAGACCGTAGATTTTCGAATCGCCAGTACAAACATCTTCTGCTCCATAACCAAATATCGCTACACGATATTTATTAAGATGCTCGACACTGATTGATTAGAAACACAGCAACTGCAGGATCATTCCCAAGAAGTTGAGCAACTTTCTGACCAACAATTTCAAAAGAAGACGTCTACCTGCACTTCAATCAGGTTCCATGCGATTGAAAATACTCACTTTTGGATACAAACAATCACCTGGCGGATATATCCCCAGACAAACTTCAAAATCCTATTTTCCTGCTGAGCCAATAACCGGTAATTTGGTTCAGAAAAAAGGCTTGCCGCTTGCCTATTCTGAATTTCAAAATTGGGGTAACGTGCGGCCAGATTATTTACCAATAATCCTAGCATAAACTAATAAAAATTAATTTTTCCAACCTATTTCGTTAATCGTTTGGCTAGAATATCTGTCACTGATTGGCTACTCGTATTGTTCATTGTCCCCCCGCACCGCCAAATTACTGTTGGCTCCGTCTGTCCGCCAAATATTAGCGTTCGCCTGATCCCCGAAATTAGCGTGTCCGCCTCTTCCGCAATGTCCGCCAAATTAGTGTCCGGTCCACCATATTAGAGTAGGCCCACTATCTCCACTTCTTCACGCATGACAGTCTGTGTACGCATCATATTGGACATGAAACTATTCCCCTGAAGGGATGTTCTTCGAAAGAATGCCTGCGATTTTAGTCTTATGATCTTATGTATACCTATTTGATATTTGCATTGGGGCAGAACAACAGGGAATGTCGTCGCGGAATATTCTTTCAACGAGCATACTGGTGATGGTGTTTTACTTATTCATCCTCTTAATTGTAATATTCTAATATTTAATCTTAACTATATAAGAGAAAAACAAATACTAAATATAAAACAAATCAAAAAATGTACTCATTCATATAGGTATATACCTGAATGTGAATAAATCAATCAATCAATACTGGTGATGGTGAACAAGAGATATGAAATATGAAAGAGAGACGAAATATAGAAGACAAAGAGAGGTAAAAATGGAGGAGATGGTGATGGGCAAAACATCGAAGAGCGAAATGTTGAAAATGAAAACGCGCAAAAACGATACTCAAAGTTATACCATAAAGGGCCAATAGTTACACTTTTAAGAATTTTGCGATACATTTCTTTGTCCCACTAACTTTGTACTTCCACAACCCCGTTTAAACTGGTTGGACTAGGAGAAGTATTCTCCCGGGAAGAATCCAACGTAAGGTAAGAGGACCGAAAAGAATTTCTCGCAGAGAGGTCCGATAGTTTCTTTTGAGAAGAATCGTGTTTGTAGGTTCCCCTGGAGCAGTATGTTAAGGACATGTGGAGGTACCCCGGGGAAGAGAAGCCTCTGAGGAGAACCCAGGAGAACCCGGGAGAATGCTTTTCTTTGCCCCCAGGGTGAATGCTTCAGCGTGGAGGCATTCCACCCTCAAGCATCTCTTAGCGTTCCTCCAGGGCATTATTGCAAGACTTCTTCCAAAAGAAATCCATCATTCCTACGAAGAGCATGCTTTTCAGTACTTCCACCTTCTTTTCGGGAGAATCACCCTGAGGAGACAAGCAAAAGAATTCTTTTCGGGACTGGTCTTCGCAAGAGCATCCTCTCAGCAACCTTAGGGTTTCCTCCACATTCCTAGATTCTCTTCAGAGTAGTCCAAAGCATTCCTCCGTCTTCCGCTCTCATTACGCGGGACTGTGAGAGTAATAAGTAATAACATCCGTGGAGCCATCGAGTCTGAGTCAGTCTTCTCTGCTCCGACTGTCCGCTATAAATAGCCTCTCCATGGCGCCTCCAGCTTTCCAGTAACGCCGCCGACACTTAAAATTTCCAGATAAGCTCTCACTCTCACAACTCACAACACTCACAAACTCACAACTCAAACTCACCTCTCCGCTCTCACTCTCTCTCAGAGAGAGAGTCTCTATCTCTCAATTTCAATTCTCAGTCTCAGATCTCAGACGTCTCAGATTCAGATCTCAAACTCAAACTGCAACTCTAAACTTTTGTCGTTTTTTGCTTGTTTCTGTTTTCTGCCTTTTCTGGTTAGATTAAGATATTGAACTTTTTTATCTTGATTTCAATCATTCAATTCCTATTTTACATGTAGCCTCCGCGAAATATTTTTCGTTACAAGTCACGTATCCATATCCATCGACTCATCGCTGCGTATTGTAAGAAGTTCGCAGTTCTCAATAATAGGTGACAATAAAATGAAGAACTACTGTTTGGCTTGTGTTTAAGAAAGCACAAGCTCTGCGCCCTGGCCCTAATTAATGAACTATTAATTAACAACTTGTGGTAAGTGATCGGATCGAAATTCTAATAATATTCAGTCAGAGCGTTGTTTTGAGTTTTTTTTACTCAACGCCCATTACGAAATTAAAATTCGTAATGGAATTTGGAACTGTCTAGCTATTGTATAATTTGGTATTAGTTAAATCAATACACTATACAAATGCATACAGTATAACCTCAATTTAGACGGTAACTGTTAATGGTTCTGAGTTTTTTTAATGTTTATATGCAATTGGTTAGGGAAATCGCTGCGGGGTCTAATTGAATAGTTATTCAGATATGGACATGGACCAACATCACACAAGAATGGACAATAAACCAGTTAGTATGGATGTTGATTCCACCGGATCAACTTATTCCTTTACTACTATGAGAACCGGAAACATAGGATTTAGTAGCAACGCCAACAAAAGTGGAATTGGGCCGGTATCTGGTTCGTCATCAAATTTCAATGGATCAGCTCCAATAGCAATTGCTCCGGCGCCCGCTGACAAGAACACTCTTCTGGCTGTCCTTAGTTTTTTGAAGAAACACAATTTAAAGGTATTTAAAAGCATCATCAATTTTCAATTTGTCGTTAACGTATCGTAAAATTACGTACCCTGAAATGTGCATAATTTACGTCTTTAGGACACAGAAAATATATTGAAGCAAGAGGCAATGGTAAGTGATGCTGACTTTAAAAGCGGCATTCCATCAGATAGCGAAGTTCAAAGTGTGCTCATGGCTTACGCCAGCGAAGAAAATCCCGATGAATACACAGATGCTTATTCACAGCTGAAAACATTTATTGATTCTTCCCTAGATTCCTATAAGGTAGACGCTATGTATTTACTATTTTTTTATAATATTAACCTGTACTGGTGATCAGTACAATCAAACCAACTTTTTTACAAATATGGAGGCATTTTTTATTTATGACATTTCTCTATCTTTAAAGTATGAAGTTGGACAAATCCTCTGGCCCGTGTTTGTTCACATGTACCTCGAACTTGTTTATAACGAACACGAGACACAAGCGCAAGGTTTTTTCATTCGCTTTTCGAAAATGCAAGAAACTTTTCACGATGCTGATCTTATTACTTTAGGAAGTATCGTGAAAAAGTCCCATTTAATAAATTCAGAAAATCCTTTCCGTCCCCAAAGTGTCGGAGTGACCGGTGGAAAACCAGGTAAGCACCTTAGTTTATTTTACTCAGGGCTCAAACCACGGGGGACGGAAGCCCCACCACTTTTTTTAAGAGATCCCCTGTCTTTTTGAGCAAAATCCAGGTTATGAAAGAATGGGCCCATTTAATTACATTATACATACTTTATTTCATTTAAAATTTCATTTATTGAAAAAATTATTAGGGCCCCCTACTTTTTTATTTATGGTTTAAGCCCTGATTTTACTTGTCAGTATTTTTAATTGTTCATTTGTTCCATGTGTATTTAAAAACAACGATTAGTGGTGCATGAAGTCTCGTTTTCTGTTTAGGTTCTCCTGGTGGACTTTATGTTGTCAGAATGTCGCGGGAGGCACTGAGTCTGTTAAAACGTTTCTTGCAAGAAAAGCGCTTAAAACTGATTCAAAATATCGTTCAAGATCGAATTTTTATAGACGTTTACGATGGGATGCCTAGAGGGAAAGCAGCTGTTCAGGCTGTTTCAGGTCACCTCATGGGAGAGGCTCTTCGCCAAGGTAATATGCGCAGGAGATATCGCGTAAATTCTGTGATTAATGTCTATTCTAATTTCTTTTATTATATTAAACAAAAATATTAATTCGGGAAATTCAAGATAACAAAGCCAAAGTTTATTATGGCCTACTGAGGGAGCCGGATTTACAAAACGTTCACATGGAGGAGGACGATGAAGAAGGTGGGGGAGGAGACCAAAACCAAACCAGTAGTCAAGGATCATCATCTCAGAACCCGCAGAAAACAGAATCATCTGCACCAGGTTCTCAGACCACTCCTGGCCCCCCAACAGACAAATCAAAAAAGAAGAAAAGCAAAAAGGATTGGTTACTGTCCAAGAAAGGCAAAAATGATCCCAATGCACCACCAGTCAATCGAATGCCCTTACCTGAGCTTCGTGACATCGACAAGATTGAAAAGGCTAAAGCACTTCGGGAAGCTGCCAAGCGTGTTCCGCTTGGTCCAGACCGTCTCCCTTCGATTTGTTTTTATACAATCTTAAATGGCGACCAACAGTAAGCTCAACTTTAGCTGTAAGAATAATTCAATAGAATTAGACGGTCAGCCGTATGTCTTGAATGTGTTTTCAAATTGACGCATGGGTTACGCAGGGTTACATGTATTAAATGGAGCGAGGACGGAACTTTAATGGCAGTAGGATTCGCCTCTTCCACAATCAAAATATGGTCTTTAACCCCTACCAAATTGAAGAAACTAAAAGGTGCCGCAGATTTAGCTGACATTGAAAGGGAATCAGATGATGTTTTGGTTCGCATGATGGATGATAGAACCGCCGAAACTACCCGCACACTTCGTGGTCACAGTGGACCAGTTTACTCAGTTGATTTTGCCCCTGACAAGTAAATCGATACTAGTATACCGCAATACCACAATACTCATATAATTTGAGAGGTCTACACGTTATGTTTTTATGGACCCCGGAAATAACATCAGTGAGGATCAGTACCATGTATTCTGGTTCAACAATTTAAATCTTGGTTGATTTTTAGAGCTACAATTATTAGTTCTTCCGAAGATGCTACGATTCGACTGTGGAGCCTTCTCACTTGGACTTGCCTGGTAGTATACAAGGGTCATTTATTTCCTGTTTGGAAGGTCGTCTTTTCGCCTCACGGTGGCTACTACTTCGCATCAGCAGGGCACGAAAGATCTGCCAGGTAATGTAATAATGGCCATTTCTATGCATATCTGTTTGAAAATGGATTTTAAAATTACGTTCATTTACGGGTAATGTAGATTATGGGCGACGGATAATTATCAACCCCTTCGAGTGTTCGCTGGTCACTATTCGGATGTCACAGCTATAATATTTCACCCCAACTCCAATTACATTGCAACTGGCTCCGCCGATAGAAGCGTACGACTGTGGGATTGCGTTACAGGAAGTTGTGTTAGGTTGATGACGGGTCACAAGGTACGGTTTTCAACAATTCGTTGAACAGTGTAGTAATTGCATTGACTGACAGATGTGTTGTAACATTTTCTCTCGCAGGCAACCATCCATGCCCTCACGTTTTCAATGGATGGTAGATTTTTGATTTCCGGAGGCTCTGATGCTAAAGTATTGATTTGGGACATGGCTAATGGTGGGCTTGTTACGATTCTGGGGCAGCATTCAGAGTGTGTGTACACATTATCATTTAGTCGTGAAGGAAGCTTACTGGCTACTGGTGGACTTGACTACGGGATCCGCTTGTGGGATTTTGCAAAATTAGTAGAAGATGTAATCACTGAAGAGGGTGGGGCCACAATTTTACCCGACTCTAAAAAAATCAGTGGTGACCATTCTTTGGTGGGAGCTTACCAAACCAAGTCCACATCCGTTTTCGGTCTTCATTTTACAAGAAGAAATATTTTGCTGGCTTCTGGTCCTTATCAACAGAGTTGATAGCAGTCAACACAATTCAGTGATTACAATTCGATCATATATTGTGGTATTACAATAAGCACTTTTACAGCTGTTTGTACAGAGTGTATCAAGTACAAGTAAAAGTTACTGCTTCAAAATACGCGTGAAGTGCACAAGTGCAGTGATGTTAGTGATGCTATACACAAGCGTATGACGTAAACGTGTGCAGTAATTTTTATTATGTTATTGAATAGACAATTGTATGTACATGTATTCCTTGTTCTAACACAAGGTGATGTTTTTCGGATAATTGTTTTATTAAGAACTTTCCATACAATAATTTATTTCGTGTTCCACGACGATATTTTATTTACGTTAGTGTTTTGTATTGCAATAATAATAATAAACAATAATTAATTTATGAGACGAGCATAGAATTCTGTAATCACCAACTATTCTCCGGCGAACATTCCTCTAATAACATTTATTTAACGTGTAAAGTGTTTGTTTCAATTTTATTTTAGATGGTGCTTTCCTTCAACAGTATGGATCATTCTGGTAGAATAAGCACCCGAGAAGCATGTAATTATTAATTAGTAATAATGCCAATGTTGTGAGATGAATTGTATGAACAGCGATTTCCCCACATAGCGGGGCTCATGCATCCAAGTTACTCAAGTTGTGCTCAATAGTATAGCGGCACAGGAGCATTAGTTCGTTACTCGTTGGAATGCTAAGACGTCATGCTTTCAGAATTGATAAGTCTTTTTATTCAAAACCTTTCCATTTGAAAATTATGGGATGTGAAGCGCGTGAAAAAAATACGTTAAACATATTGGGGTTAACCAACCAAAAAAATACCGTTGGTTATTATAAATATTTAATAAATATATTCATTATGATATTTTTTATACCTACATATTATAATAAATAAAATATTCGAGTATTGAAAAATTAACCGCATAAGATTTTGGTATATTATATTATATGTTACTCCCAAAAGGACGACGATATTGTTTTAGTCAAGGGCTCTTTATTTTCGCGGATTATCACCACCCTGATGGTTTATGCAGGGTTGTATGGACTTGTTCCGTTTTGGAACTGAGTCGATTTTGAGCGTTGATTTTCGGGTACTAGATGTGACCTTTGACCCAGGGGAAAATAATGGTAGATGGCCATGCTAACTATACATGTCTTTCCATGAAATAAAAAGAATTAAAAAAAAGGACTTTTGCCGTTTTATAACTATACGACAATACGACTATATGCTTCTTTTGATCGTGGTGTGTGGTGTCTTGGTCGTTAGTTTTGGACTTTTGGATTGATTGATTGAAGACGGCAGTGTCGACAGTGGGCAGTGAGCAGTCGCTGCTGGCTTCCTCCCTCAATCTTAATCCTCATCATTGGTAATTGGCTAATTGGCACGACTTTATGAGCTAACGACTCGGTGAGCTGGGAAGAGCGACTTATTGCGAGATTAGAAGCTATAATGTGCCTATGTCCGTATATATGCTGCATTGCTGGAAGCACAGGCCTTTGTGAGCACTGACCAATGGCTCGCGCTGCCGCCTACGCTCAATTCCCCTTCGTCCAACATCATTTTTTATTTTCACTTCACCTTCAACCTTTTCGTCAACCATTTCACTTTCACCCTTTCCTCCTCTTCCCTGGTTTTTCCTCATCCTCACCTGCTCACCTCCGTTTCCTGAGTTTCCTCATTTGCTGTCTCTGCTTCCTTTTTTCCGGGGTTTTTTGGCTTTACTTATTTGTTTCGTTCCGTGGTCTTTGTCTTGTATCACTATTTTCACAAAAGGTTTTCTGTGCAGTCAGTTCAGTCAGTTGTATTTTTATTTGCGTATACAAACATTCAATAAAATATACAAGGTCTGCTCGCACTGGGAAACACCAGAAAGTTGTGCGATTTATTCGTAATTCCAGCGGAAAAGGGTTACTTATGCCATTTCTACTTGACAGTGGGTGCAGTTTAGTATCAATAACTTAGTGTATGCTGAAGTTTTTCGAGGTAACATTTTATTTTGCTGTTGCTACGTTTTCGTCGATACCGTTCTATGTGCCTTGTGTGGTTTTCCCGTGTCCTTTCCTTTACGTATACACATTAAGTTCTGCAAACAGCTTGTTCTTTTCTTGTGTTCTCTACAGGAAAACGTATAAAGGCTATTAAGAAGACCTTTTAATTTTTGCGGTACTTCATTTCCTCGGTTGCCAGGTTCTGGTTCTTCACACTTCCTATTCTTGACGTTTGGACGTATTATGACCGACTGGCGTCTTTACTTTTGCTATTCCGCGTACCATACCAATCGCAACTCGTAACAACAAAAAATTCGGTCCTAGTGATTCTCAAGGTACGAACGTCTATAAAACACTGATTTTCCTTTACGACGAAAATCAGGCACGTTGTTCGAATTGATTTGTCAAAATATATTTTCATTTTCTTTTTTATTTACGTAACTTTGATTAAATTCAGTGGTAATATTGGTGGTCAATGTAGGTATGTATCATAATTATGGAAAGTTTTTCTTAAACTCACGGACGGATCTCGTAATACTGTTGCTTTTTAAGCCTCTTAAGGCAACATTGCTTTCATTGATTTCAGTGGTGTAAATCATGGAACTAGAAGACGAGGAGTCGCAGTTTCCCATTGGATTAGGCTGCGCCTTAGATTTGTTCAGGGAAAAGAATGAGGTAATGGTTTTAATTACCTCCATCCCGGACATTTACAAGAACCCAGGCGATGCAGAAAGATGTTACGAGAATTATCGCAAAATACTGGACCAGTACCAAGAGCAACCGCATTTACTGGATCGGCATTTAGAAACCATGATAGCTGCTTGCTTAAGCATAGCAAGGAACGCATCTACGGAACAAACGTTACCTTTAAAGCACTTAAGTTTAAAGTTTCTCCGCCAAATTTTTAAAGTTCGTGGACCGAAGGAAGTCGTGAAAAAAATGCCACACGAAATAGCTGATCTCGTACCCGTGTTGACGTTTTTAGAGAGTGAGAATCTGGATGACTCCACTTGTTGGGAAAGTGGCTACGTATTAGTTATGTGGTTATCAATATTGGTTATAAACCCTTTTCATCTGAAGCTTCTAGATGGTGCAGCAGAAGAAGGAAAGCCATCTATAGCGCAAAGGTTTGCATTTTCTTTGAACTATGAACCTAGTGGCGTGTGGCACTGTATTAAAACTGTATTAATTTTTTATTTGTGTTAAGACTGATGGAAGTAAGCAAGAAATGCCTGGTCTTAAATAGCAATGTTGGACAGGCTGCTCCGGTACTGATTTCAAAACTTCTGACTCGTCCAGATATGCTTGAATCTTACATGGGAGATTTCATCGATTGGACTATATCAGTGAGCGTAAACTGCATGGCAGATTTCATGTACCAGTTGGAAAATTATTCTAGTGATTATTATTTTGTGCATCTTTAGAATTTGGACAACCGAACTAATTTTGGAGTGCGTATAGGTAGTTTTACCGCTTTGTCAGCGATATTCAAGCATGCGAAACGGCAAGATGTTTTACCCTATGGAACGAAAGTTCTGGAGGCTGTGTTAGCTTCAAATTTTACCAAGGATGACACTTTAATCAGGAAGCATGGCACCAAACTGATTCAAAGAATCGGCATGATGTTTATGAAAACAGTGGTTCGTAAAACAAAACTGCATAAACGAATGCGTTTCAGTACACGAGCTATCTATTGAATTGTATTTTATGTCTTCGTAGGTTGCTCCTTGGAGGTACCAACGAGGGTGTCGAAGTTTGGTGAATAATCTCAAAACTTATAGTCATGGGGATCAGCCTCCTGTCCATTCCCCGTCGCAAAATGGCGACACTTACCAGGAATCTGTTGAATATCAGGAGTTAGAGCAGTACTCGTCGGAAATCGAGTCAATTCTTGATAAACTTTTAGAAGGCCTCAAGGATAAGGATACCGTAGTTCGGTGGTCAGCTGCCAAGGGTATTGGCAGAGTCACGAATCGGCTACCTCGTGAATACGGTGATGAAGTTGTTGAATCATTACTGCAAATATTTTCTGATCGTGAAACCAGTGGCGCTTGGCATGGAGGCTGCTTAGCGTTAGCAGAGTTGGGGCGTCGTGGTCTTCTACTACCTGAAAGATTGGCTTCTGTGATACCAGTAGTTAAAAAGGCTTTAATATACGATGAGGTAAGGAATTTTTCATAACGTATTCATATACATATTCACGAAACATATTCATTATTATTTACTCGCTCGTAAAAAATCGTGTTTGTTTAGATTCGAGGTAACTTCTCAGTGGGTGGGCACGTACGTGATGCTGCTTGTTATGTGCTCTGGGCATTCGCGCGGGCCTTTGAACCGTCAGTGGTGGAACCTTTTGTTAATGAAATTGCCACAGCACTTATAATTGCGATGGTGTTTGATCGAGAGGTATGCATAGCGTCAGTCCAGTTAAGCTAATTTTGATCTACGATATATGTAATTAAGATGTGCATGTACCTTTATGATAGGTGAACTGCCGAAGAGCGGCTTCAGCTGCCTTTCAAGAAAACGTTGGACGGCAGGGAAACTTTCCTCATGGAATTGACATTGTGACCATTGCCGATTACTTCGCTTTAGGAAGCCGAAATAATGCTTTCACAAAAGTGAGGTAAGATCTAATACGCGAAGTTGTTCTTTTTCTGTGCCAGTTTTGAATTTGGTTAATATAAGGTTAATACGTATTGTAGTTATAGACAGCATCCAAACGAGTCATTGGTTTGATATTCTAGCGTGGAAATTGCAAAGTATCCTGAATTCACCCGTCCACTAGTAGACCATTTAATAGAACTTAAATTTAATCACTTCGATACTTCGGTGCGGGAATTAACTGCAGAGGCTCTAGCAAATTTGGTACCTTTGGATCCAGAATATGTGCAAAATATGACACTCAACAAGCTCCTACCTGTGTGTACAGAAACTGATAACCACACATCTCACGGTGCAATACTAAGCGTTTCCGCCGTTGTTGTGGCCCTTCAGCAGCTGGGGAAACTAAACTTAACCGGAAATAATACTGTTGATATAAAAAATATTGTTCCCTCAATCTTATATCGCAAATTTCGAGGCAGTCACAGGGGGAATGAGCTAATGAGACAGGCTTTATCGGTCCACATAAAATCTTGCGCCCTCGCCAAGTACGTAAGCTGTAATGCTAATACCACATCCGTATTTTGACAGAACTAGCTTTATTGATTATTTTTTGCGCTCATAAGGTTGCCGTTCCATGCTGAAGCAAAATTGCTCACTACATGGCAGAGTCTTCTGGAAGAAAATCTTTCGTACATGGAGGTAAATGTGAGGACAAAGGCCGCGGATGCTTTGAGTGCTATGGCAGCTGAATATTACGTAAATAACGACACAAGACCGGAATTACTTGAAGAGTTTGTTGTGAATTTTGCGAGAACGCTCAATGGGACAGTTTTAATTACCAGAATGGGATATTCCATCGCCTTAGGTTAGCGTCAATTAGTACTAGTGCTGAAGCTATACGACTGTTACATTTGCAAACATGCATGCAACACTGCTATTGCAACCTGTCGACAATTGTACCATTAATGTTGTGCATGTGTTTACAATTGTATATTGCTAAATCGTGCCGCTATTTGTTTTAGGTAAGTTTCCATTGGCGATTACACACACTGCCTTTTCCACTGTGATTGATGAATTACTGAAATGTGCGACAATTACGTCGGAAACTGCTGCCTGGGCTGAGGCCAGAAAAGATGCCACAAATGCATTAGCTGAAATTCTATCATCCCCCATAACGAAGGTAATAGGAAAAGTGCACACTATAACATATGTATTAAAATAAAGGCCGATCTGGCTCCAGTAATGATATTGGATTTATTTCAGCAGTGATAGATTTGAATTTGAAGTGTCCGGTTCACCACTGATTGATTGATTATTAACATTCATTTTTCTCTGTTGTTTCTGGACCGACTATTTGCTCTCTTTACATATCCATTGTTTTTCAATTCTCTGTTTTAATTCCTTTTCTCAGTCACGTTTTTATCATTATTGTTCAATTAGCACGACGACTGGAAGGAAGGAATCCCAGTTAAAATGCTGAATCTACCCCAAATTTTTGCGACCTTCCTCACAGGTTTAAAGGATTATACTACGGACAAACGAGGTGATGTCGGTTCCTGGGTGCGAGAGGCGTCGATGGGAGCGATAAAGGTAGGCTGTCAACATAATACATGTACATATGTTGTTTTGTATGTATATATTTTGTAGTGTTGATAATATTTTGGATTGTTGTAGGTGCTTGTTGTCGGATTGCATAAGTGCGACCCGACGGGGGAAATGAATGTCCTCCCCCGCCAGTTGCTCGTTAAAATCGTGGGTCAGGTAGGAAAGCAATGCGTGGAGAAAATCGACAACGTCCGTGTTCACGCAGGAAACATTTTAAGTGATTTACTACACTGTAGGTGAGTGGCTTCAGGAATGTGCAATCCTAATTTTTGCTGCAACGGCGACAGTATTGCCAGTTTGACAGTGGTAATTATTTGATTTCAGTGAGCCACCAATACAAACATTTCCTCGCAGAGAGGAGCTGGTGGGGCTGTTTCCAAAAGACTTTTGTGTATCCATTAATTGGCGAGCATCGTCCGTAACATTTCCTAGGTTTGCAAAAATGATTCAGTATGAGGAATTTTCGTACGATATTCTGTCTGGATTTGTGATCAGTGGAGGTAGTTTGAGCGACACAATTTTAAAAGACGCTCATGGTGCAATAAATACCTACTTGTATGACTCGGAGGTGATTGGCAGCCAAGAGTTAGACCGCGTCGGCACAACTCTGTTGCAAATTTTTAAAGTACGTGATTATTTTGTGGCATTATTTTATTGTATTTTTGCGGAATTTCATTAATTTTTTAATTTAAATCGGATTCGTATTTATGCTTAGAATAACTTCAAGATTGAAAGAATCACTGTGTCCTGGATGAAGTTCATGTCTCAGTTACTACAATCTGGCCAGTTTCATAAGCTTCTTGCTGACGGGAATGACGCTTTTGGGGAAGAGCTCATTAGTCAGGTGAAAGAAGAACTTTTCAAGAGCAATCGGGTGGAGAAACTTGTTGCGGGTATCGAACTTTTGAGTGAAACTCTACAAGGGAGTTCTAAATTAGTCCGACTGTAAGTCATTTACGTTGTACCAGTTATATGTATAATCTCCATGTTCATTATCCATCCTTTTTTCTTAGTGTTATTTCAGTGCTTCTGTTCCAACGATTGTAAGGATTTAAGGCGTTGATTATTTTTCTAGAGCTCTAAAACGTTTGGTCGTCTACTTGTGCCATGCCTACCCCCGCATAAGGGCGGTGACTTCGCAAAAAATGTTTGAAGCATTTCTAACTTACGGTGATAATATTGATTGTCCAAACCTGGATGAGGTGATGAACATTCTTTCAGAGCATCGATGGGAATTAAACATTGAGGCTCTCCGGCCAGCACGAAACAAAATTTGTGACTTACTTAACATTCCGCAGCCAGTGTTGAAAAATGTTGGCTCATCTTCTAGTATATCGCCTATCAGCTCTTCTTCGGCTTCATCCACTGCTCTTAGTATTAATCTCGTGTGATGCAAACGTACACTGTAAAATTAAAACATAAGACTTCTTTTCATATTTGGCGTAAAACTTTGTGACACTGTTGCTTTGATTAGCAGCATTAACATCAGCCGTCCACCAAATAGCTACTTTTTACGTTTAATGAACCTATGTGTCTATCAATAATATTTAATCGTTTAATGTGTTTGTAACCTTAACATTAAGTTTAAATGCCTAACGCTGTTAACGCAGTATTTTCAGAATGTACATATAAGTTTCCAGTGTGTTTCAGAAAATTTTACCGTGAAACACCACGACAATGTAAAATGTCACTGTTTCAGTTTCTGCTTCAAACGTCCTGTTAGGAACATATAGTCCTGCTCCTTGTACTGTGGCAGTAGCATCTTATCGTTTGCGATACAATCTAGAAATTCCTGGTTTGTCCAGTGTTGACTACATGCACATGCATGCACAGGTGTAGCAGTCATAAACCCAGCATAAGTTCTGGATCCGTGTGTACTGTTCATTATATGGACATGTTACAGTTGATAGTGAGAAGCTGTACTTCATGAGAATGAGGATTAGATGAGATTGGTTCAAAAATTGCAGTAATAAGCCTGTAAACTGGTTGAAGTTGGCGTGGCTTCAAAGGCCAAAAGAGCATTCATTTGTACCTAAATTGTGTGAGAGATTATCTTTAATCTTTATTTCGAAATTAATATCACGAACGTGTGGATATCGTCAACTTAATGTCATTCATGCTTATTAGAGCAATCCTAAAGGGCATTTCAAATGATAATTCCTCTTGCAGTCGGTTGTTTCGTAACTGAAATTTGCCGTACATCCAAAATGCTTGGCAGTGCGACCACCTCTGCAATAATAAGGACTGATGATGAGACTCGGTATTTGTGTTGTTAACGAACAAATAACATTTATTTGCTTTGATACTGATTTGAAATTCTACCATGCCCGGAGAATAATCGATTATACATACCTTAAAATAATAATGGGACTTAACATTAATTCTGTACAAAAATAATAAATCGGTATATACATCTCGCAAATAACAAAAAATAAATGTCTATATGTATATGAAGTGTCTTAAGTTCAATGATAGTAGCAAAACCAAAACATTGTTATATGCGTACATTTACACTATCAGTACATCCACTATAACGTACTACAATTTTTAAATGGATATATCTGTAACACATGCTTATAACCAAAATTTTTGTGTACCTACCGATTAATTCAGCATAGGTATACATAATAATAACAAGTGTAATTTTTACACGTTGAAAAGTAAGTCCAAGTTTTGCAATTTGATTTACAAACTCGAAAAGCGTGACATGTATAGTCACGTGTGTAATTGCACTAAGCATGAACAAATAAATTGTGCAAACACTCCAGAGAGGTACACGTTAAACTTTAAATATTGTGGGTGTCCATTTTTAAGTTATAACAGTGTTTACATTTGTTACGAGTAAGATGATAACATTTATATGTACATATAAGGCGTGCGATTTGAGACGGCGTGCGTAAAAATATGTAGTTTTTGTATCTTTTTGTTACTTACCTATACCCACATGGTACATACGATACCACATACAATCATTGTCTTATTTTATATTTCACACACATACATATTTAACCCTACACAGATTATCCTTTACAAATGTTACTTTGAACACTGGACTTTTAGACCTTGTGTCAACTGCATACGTTCGCACACCTGTTGTCTGTTCCATTCTTCTCAATAAGTCTGAGTAATACTTGAATCTTAATCGTAACCAAGCATGATTTATTGATTTCCCTTTTCTGAAACACCGTAACCATTAAAATTAAACAAAATATCAAACTAAAAAGTGGCTTTTGATCACAATAGTATAGGGACATTTGTAACGAGCTTAAAACAGAATTAAAACACTGCCGCCCAGGCTGCTTTCAAATTGTTAATACCAACTTCCTGGATTTCATGAACAACGCGACTACAAATGTAAACACCATGTTGTGGTTTTGCTTACAAATGTAACATGCACAGAAAGAGCGCAACTTTTGGTTAGTATTCTTGCTGGCGTGTCACCGTCGCCGGCGAAACAAATAGCATGTTGTAATACCTAAATACCTGTCCCTAACCGACCATGCATCATAATTCGACAAACTTTCATAGCTAAAAATGGATAAAAAAAAGTAAATCGCGTCATGATAACTCTATTCTTCTTTCTCTGTAAAGCAAGAAATCAGTCTCTACAAGCCTTTCCATTGAAATGTGCTTGTTAATAATAATACAAAAAAGGTTCCTGACATCATTATTAGTTAAGTATTGGCCTTAACTAGCAGCTTACACGACTGTAAACACAAAGCACACCCCTTGTACTTTAGGGATATAACTAGAGACAAATTGACGCAAAAGTACTGACACCCAGTTAAGTCCTTATAAGCAAAATCAAATCACGGTATTGGACATAACTTCAAACGACCATTTTCATTTTTCATCCATGTTTCTCAGGCATATTGAACACGATGCTTAAAATCGTCAATATAGGTAATAGGTATACGACAGCACACCCATGTTTACAGCTTTCCCTTGCACGGCGATGTCATGGCTATTTTGGGTCATGTCCGTATCCAACCATTCCCAACAAACGTAATGGATGAATTTTCTTGCCACATGAATACGAAGAAATCATAAAAACACCTACTACACTAAAGTAACGAAATTGCTGTCGTAATACTTGTCCGAAGTCCGAACACCAACATGGCGGTATAACACATTATTGTTATCAAATAGTAGACGCACTATCCACAGACATGTGCTTAGTTGTAAGTGTGCTCCATGAGGGACAGGGAAATCAATTTAAGCAAGTGGAACTCTTTTAAGTCCAGGAAAGACAACACCAAGGGTCCTCTAGGGTAAATGAGAGTTTCAAAACAATCGGGAATACGCATCCCTAGTATATAATATACATAAATTTACAAACTTTGTCTAACAATTAAAACTGTACATAAAATTCCATAGCACATGGATTATAACATGTTTTACACGTATAACCAAATCTGTGTAAACAATCCAGACTTCAACAGGGTAATGTAGCTTACTACGAGTTTAGGTACTTCGTTGCAACCATAATCAGTTTCACCACAAGGACCGTTTGGCCTTACATAATTCCTAACTATTAAAAAATGGACATATGTGGATATCATATTATGTATTTGTATTAAGTATATAATATGTACAATACGGTACGGTAATAAGTAGTGTAAAATACAGTGAAAATGCAGCAATTATTTGTACGTGCCTATAATACCTGTTGTTGATAAGTTGCTTTGGACCCTAATTCGTCTATGTGTGAGTGCAATAGCTTTAGCATCATCAACATGCAGGCGTCACAAGATTCATACAAAAACAATAGTAAATGGTTGGTATAGCAAGTATAGCTTGACGATATTCAGAATAGATTCTCAACAATGACAGTGTTTCACCTAGGCATCCTAAAATCCAAGAAGGTGAACCTCAATGTGAAATATCCACTTTCTTACGCATACGTTCACACAAATACTATACCTACTTTTTTGTGCACAAGTTGCTTCAATGGACAAATATGGCGCATGCCCTTTGTACATTGACGCCTGAATTTTTAATTTAACTTGATTAAGTGGCTTGTCGCCAAAATACTACGGGTTTTGCACACACATACATTAGCGTTGCAGAGCTGACAGATGTGTCCAGCAATCAAAAATCGTAACACTAAAATAATAACACGTGCATACCGCACCACCGTTCCACTGAACCGTATACTGCGTTTCAGGTTTCAGTGGCTCAAGCCTAGTTCACTGAGTAAGGTGCCAACCGAGACCATACGAGTTTTACCATCCAACTGGATTGCCGCTCCTTTTACAGTCCCTAGCAAGCACCTATAAGGCAAAGAGAATGCCCTACACTACCTCAATGTGAGTGCATCAATCTTAAAATAATGCACAGAATGTCTCAGTTTTGACGCTTAAACTTAAAATGTGAAAACGCAATTTACAACTCTTCGCGCTCTGCCAAATCAACGGCTCTTAACCCCAGTCCTGCGATCATCTCTGGAGGACTTTTAAGAGGACGTCTAGGCCACACGTTGATTCTTTTTAAACGCTCGCCTACTTTCTCAAAGCTATCCAAAGTTTGCCATGCTTCCCAAACATTTTGCTCTACCCATTCAAGAATTACTTCTGGACTAAAAATACTTTTCAAAGAGATAGCGATTGATTTCGCAGTCACGGAGAGTTGACGCCGGTAGCGTGGTACTTGATTAAAAATGACTTCATCAATTCTTGACGGCAGCGAGTAATTATGTCGAACATTGTATGCCGTTGCCCATGCTCTTTCACGCAAGATTTTGTCTTCCAATTCCCATATTTCCTTCACGAGTGCTCGGAGTCGGAACAGAGTGCGGAAAAATGCGACACCGGGGAAATTACAACGAGATGCAAATGCCAGTTCCGAATCACCTCCTTCCTTAATGATTGCAGCGAGGCTGTCTGGATGGCTAGTGCAGCGCAGTATCCGATGAAATTGTCGCGTCACTAACTGATTTTTATCAACTGTAATAACTTCTGCTGAGCTACGTTCCTGGGGTGCATGGAGAGGTCGGGCATCCGAATTAGAGCCAAATCTTGATAATGCTTGATTTTGATTTTGCATGAGACTCCTAGGATGAGGAATTCTTCGTCTAGTGGATCTTTCAGAGCGAGACAAAAGATCTAGAGACGGTGTCTCCACTGGTGTTCCAATGGATTCGGGAGAGATTTCAAGGTTTCCATCTGGAATATCTTTGGCTGAAAGAGATGCAGTAGGTGTGATTGAAGACGAAGTTGTCGTCGATTGTTCAGGCTCCGACGAGGATGGCAAAATACTCTGATTTTTGGGAACAAAGACCCGATTCCGTATTGTGGATCCTCCGTTGGGAATGGATAGAGTAAGAGATGCATATACTAGAGATGGAACTGCTGCAGGAAGAAGTTCGCAGAGAACTGCAAAGTGATCATAGCGTTGCCAACCTGTTAACACGAGGCCACCGACCCCCTTTTGCCAACGAACTGATTCACGGGTAATTACATCCACCCAGCGTTGAGTATTCTCTGCATGTCTTGATAATGGAGGAATTGTTAGGGTTTCCCCATACGCCCCCTTGAATGATGCAGCAGCCCAAATCGTTGGGAATATCTTAGAATACTTATCCCACGATTCCCAACCCACAAAGCGGTCTACATCTTCGGCGTATACCCATACCATTGGTTCAACTAATTCTCCAATTTTAGACTCAACAAGCCGCCTGAAACCAGAAAAATCATTTTGTTTATGGTATATGTATTTTTAGTTTCTTAGTATTTACTATTTACATTTACAATCCTTTGAGAAATATCACAACCCGAGCGCTTTCGACCTTCGAATTAATGATCACTCACGGTCGAGTCACTTACTTCATAGGTATGGAACGGAGCATATCATCCCATATGATAGGGATTTTGTCTTTCCTTCTGATGATATTTGCAACCCTCGTAACGTGATGAAGAAAGACATCATCTCGATACTCAAATGCTGACTGGCAGAGTGAACACATATGAATGTTGAATACTTCATCGCATCCAACATGAACGTATTTTGATCTTTTATGAACTTCCAAAATCTGCAACATAAATAAAACCAGATACATGATTACAGAAATACAAACACTAGTTAAGTAACACCAATTATAAAGAATGAAGATGAATACCTGGTCAATCATTTCCTCGATTATGTCCATGGAACCCGGCTTTGATGGGCAAAACGACTGCGGATCACCATCAACCTCACGCAAGTTCCTAAACTGCTCCTGTTTCAGGATGAATTCCACGTGGCCGAAAGTTTGAATTAAGGGAATCACTTCCAAATTCATATTTCGCTCAGCAAAATAAATAATGTCTTCTACTTCGGAAATATTGTATCCTCCTCGAGTCAAGGTTAGGTTCTCTAACGAATCCTTCCAGGGAAATGTGTCTTCCCATTCCATGAGTACTCCATTAATGCCACTGATCTTGGCCAGCCGTAGAATCTGTTTGATCCAATACTTGCGATTAGTCATTAGTGCATACCAAATATTTACATACATTGTAATATACATACAGCGTGACAGTTTTGGTTTTGGGCTACATAGGTCCAACAAAAGAAAGGATTTACTTCTTTGATGTAGGAAACCTTGGGCGGTGCTCCCTTCAAATCTAAGTGTACCAGCCGTGTCTCGACAACATCAGAAAATTGAGACTTTTCTTCCATATCGTTAATGTCCCACGTGCCTCTATTGTTGCCACCGTCATCCTCATCTAATCGCTCGTGATGAGCATAGTGCCTGATTTTACCTGGATTGCCGTGTAATGAAGTGTCATAGTCGTCGTCATCTACGTCCATAAACAAGGTCTGCTTGCCCTTCCCATGACCCTCACCTTCCAGGAATTCCGCCCTGTCACTGCCAGCTCTTTTACTGCCCACTACTACCCCTTCGTGAGCGAAAACAGGTATATTCACCCCGTCCGGGTAGTACAAGAAGAGCGATGACATTGCTCCCAAGGCCACGGAGAACAGACAACAAAAGATAATGAACAATCTCGGTCTCCTTGCCCTCATGCAGAAGCAAAATTCTCCCATCCTACGAAAATCAGCACCCTCAAAGACTTGAAGCAGCTGCTCCCACCTTTCACCATTTATTCAACTCTCCCCAGTGTAACTCTGCCGAACCTCATTAACAACAAATTCGAAGGTCAATTCTTCTCCAACGTAGAAATTAATATATACATTCATTTCCGCCGTTCCTTGAACTGCTTAAAGCACTAGAGCTACAACCTTCAACAATACCCCCAAAACCACCTAACATTGCTCTCAACATCAACATCAATAAGCCTTGCCAACACTAGTAATACAATTATTTGAACTATAATCAAGGTAATTTGTTGTCGTCATCGTCACAAGAATACTTATACGTCACCTACTAATTTTCCTTGAGAGAAACCAGTTGTAAAATATTTTAATTGGTAAGGAAGGAACTGTTTTACGTTTCACCGAAACTGATATGTGGTGACTTGTAATTTTGACCTCTTTGCTGAACATTCAACACACTGACAAATGGCAAGTAATTGGTAAAACGGAAAAGAAGACGGAATTGTAGAAAACAAGAAGGAAAAGAGATGGAAGGCCGGCAGAGGTGGTGGCTGGTGACAGATGAGATCAATTGAATGTGTTGACCACTCACCACTGACCTCACTCACATGTCTTTTCTTTTCGAAACGAGATGAGCTTTAAAAAAGATGTTAGCATTTACCACTCGCGTTCGCGTGGAAAGAGAAAGAAGGGAAATGCGTTCAGGAATTCCATCCCACTGCCAACTGCCAAGGAAATTGGAAAGTGGAGGACCTTTTCTTCCGCATTCACTACCAACCTGAAAGGGACGAGAATGAGAGGATCTGCGGAGAAGCGGAGAGAGAAGAGAGAGAGAGAGAAATGGAGAGAGAGAGAGAGAGAAATGGAGAGAGAGAGAGAGAGAGAGAGAGAGAAATGGAGAGAGAGAGAGAGGATGGAGGAACGTGGGAAAGAGTGAGAGCGGGAGGTGCGGGGAAAAGTCTGCTGGCTGTGAATAATTGATGATTGATCCGCAGTAATTCTCTCCCGACCTTGGATTTTGGCGGTCCTGGATGAAGACAAGAAGAGAGAAAGGGAGAAAGGGAGAGAAGCGGAGGACTGAGGAGAGTGAGAGAGCGAGAGAAAGGAAGAAGGACCTCGTGAGTGGTGAGCTCGTCCTCTAATCTCTCTCTTTCTTTCGCTCTCTCTTGTGAGAGTCCAACGCCGGCGCCGTATTCTGGTCTTCCTTTGCCCCACAAGGGGAAACGATCACTGATCAAGTGATCAGTCCTGTCTCCTCCATTTCATTACTTTCATCCTTTCTTCATCTCCGGGTTTCTTACATTTTACTCACCAATGTACTAGTACGAAGTACGAATAGTTCAAGAATCTTTCTCCGTAAAAAATATCATATTTTGAAGGACATGATATGATGACATAAAGCCATATTTAATACTGAGCTTGAGTTGGAACTTGAAATTGGCCGCATTTGGGTCTACAAGTAAATTTGTTCAGATGAGAAAGCTATCAATCCGAGGGGATGTCCGTTGTCTAACTGAAACCATTTTTTTAATGAAAACCCCAGAATAGAAACGATACTTACAACGTTACAACTGTATTTCAATGTAGTACTTACTTATTACTTTGGTCATCTTTTATTCTCGGGTATAAAAGACCTTCCTCATTTTTATTGGTTTTTGCATTTTTTTCCGTTCATAATAAATAATACTAATAATTTGTTGTCAATGTCCATTAATGTCCATTTTACCGGTTTTTGAGTTTTGTTACTTTAATGACATGTTGACAGTTATCCCATTGGAACCCGCTAGCCCAAATGGATCTAAATTGTGCGCGAATGCGCTTCACCCTCCGAAACGGAAGACGAGCAAACACACATGGATCCACTGAATGTTGTTTAGCTACTTCATCTCCAGCCATTGAAAATCAGTGGCTTATGTGAGCGCCAAGATGCACCGAGTTTTGCGCGGTGAAACATATGGATTTTGTGCGCATCTTTTTGCGTCAATGCTCTAGCCCCGCAGCGTGTGCGCAAAAATAGTTGCGCCATTTCTGCGCCAAATGTACACATCTGCGCGAGCGGACAAACCAGGTGCATTAAATAATCATAAGCAGGTGCGTTTGAATCAGAAATGGACTCCGCGGAAAGCCTATTTTAATTGCCCTCCAGACTCCAGACAACTGTGCAACTGTGCAATGTGTGCTAGATGGGTTATTGGGATTTGTAAATGTGGCACTACTCTGATGAGTCGGATGGGAAATGGAGGAAAGGCCCTGAACCTGGGGACTTATTCTCGAAAGGGTCGTAGGTCGCAAGTGTATAAGAAATTGAATTTGATTTGAATTTGCCGTAGCCGTAAGATTGTTTTGAGAATAAGCCCCCTGGAGAGGGAGAATGTGAGAATGTGACTTAGCCAGGGACCACGAACAAGGACTATTATGATATGCGTAGTTTGTATGGGCCGAGGCTGAGGCTGCGGGCTGTGAGAGGGAAAGGACGGCCGAAGAGAATGTACTTGTTCTCGGCCTCTGGAGCAACAAGCCAGGATGGCCGAGTGGTCTAAGGCGTCGGACTTAAGTTCCGATCCTCGTGAGAGGGCGTGGGTTCGAACCCCACTTCTGGCAATTACTTTTTGTCATTTTCTTTCCTCTTTATCACACAAACGCATTCTGGATCTTATTACTATTAAGTTGCTGAGGATGAAGTATGATTTGACCTTCCTCCGGGGTCGGGGGTGACACATAATAAAGTATAGTAACTATAACTAGTAACACTGGATTTAATTCCTAAATACTAAAGATAAATACTAAATAGCATATACATAGTTTAACGTCACATTTTATTCTGTGGCAAAATTGTCTTCGGTCTAAACTGTTATAATTGTTTCACTCGTAAACGAATAAATAAATGCGTTCCCCACAGGTATAAATTAACGTGGAAAGGAATAAACCAATGGGAAAACTGATCCAAACAGGATCTGAAGTGACGTGTAAGGGAACAGGGAATCACACACGTCCCAATAATTCCTGGTAATCCAAGCTGAAATGTCCAACAATATTGAAAAATACAAGTTGGTGCATGAATAATAGCGATAACAGTATGTAATAGACTAGGAATAGGCATTGCCCGCACCGCACTTTTTTTGGTCGCTCCTATGCTTTCACATTGTCTTATCTTATTGTTAGATAAGATAAGGGTCACCGGAGTGAAAGCATGCGGGGTCAAAAAAAGTCCGGTGCCTTTTCTTAGCCTTACATTGTAACAACCAATAACAAATGTATTATCTGGCCGTGTAAAAAACAAGCATTAAATCCATGTACATGCATGTACAACGTTGAATCTGCATTGCGTGACCACGGATCGGAGCAGAGAGAGAAATTACTATTGATTCACAAGAGCCCAGCTCACTGCTTGAATGCTGTGGATCATGGAAACAAAAACAAATTAGACACGAGCAGTGGAAAGTTTCCTCCGAAAATGGGTTGGTTTTAATAATAAGACCAAAGTATGTAGCTTGTTGCTTCAGATGGAATACCTATACATTATAGATGTACACACGCAGACATGAGAAGAGTGTAGTGTACACATAAGTAAGTACTTTAATGCAAATAACTACTCATAAAACATCGTGCAATTGTGGCTTTCTCCCAAACGGAACCAACTCAGTGTGACCGGAGAAAAGAACGTAGACCTAAAAACAATTTGTGTATACATTATCAGAAGTCAAATTGGGTTTGTTTTTTTTGAAAACGACCAAACATTGCCTAAGGTACATTTCAGGGATTTTGATGGAATATATAATAATACGTTCCAAATTGGTCCCAAATAATCTCTGCATGATGATTAGCTCGTAGCCATTACGGAAAAATTAAAATAAAACATTTTCATATGGGACTATATGCGTGGGTGGACGACTGCACTATGATGGTGCAGTGCAGCTAGCATATATATACACAGGGTCAAAGGGCTAAACCGAATTAAAACCGAATCGGTTTTAATTAATTTTGACAATGTCGCCCGTGGTCGTATGAATATTTTTTTTCTTTACATGGTTCTCCAGGTTTCGTTGTGGGTATTTCAAACAAAAAATCTTCAGACGACCACGGGCGACATTTCGAAAATTTTAATTCAAAATTTCAAAAAATACATGTGAAATTTTGAAAATTGTTCCAAATTTCAAAATTTGTTTTTCATTTTTTTTATAAATGCCTTTAGGCATTACAAGTATTTTGAGATAGACAATTTTTTTATTTAATGCTTAATTGACCCTTAAAAAATTATTTTGTTATTTCAGAAAACCCGGAATTTGGAGAGACCGGAATTTCAAAATTTCAAAATTTTGGTGTCAGATACTTCCTATTTCCTATGGGTTCAAGACACGAAGTAAGTACCATTATGTTCAATTTGGCTGACATACCCAAAACACCCCTGGACGTTTTCAAAAAAACATACCCAATTATTACTTTCAGTCCCTAATTTTTTGGGGTTAAAGTTTAATTTTTGACTACATCACATTTGACTACATACATTTCCACGTACTTATTCTGAAACAGACTTGACAGCCACGTTCATGCGGGAGGAAACGATATTCTCAGACAGTTTCTGTTATTACTTGTCAGACGGATTTGGTCTTGACTTTTCCGAATGAAGCTCCTCAAACATTTTCGCCGCCAAGGTTGACGCAGGCCAAATTGAGGACAAACAAAAGAACGTGCACTCCTGAAAGCGTAGGGGCTGTGGAAGAGTTCATAAATAATAGTACAAAACTACAAAATCGAGCTCACCTTCGTGGTCCAGCTGACAGGTGTGTTATGCCTTACCCTGCAAAACGGATAGGCATGGGTGAGAGTTGGGGCAGTTGGGAATCTGCTGGTTGGTGGTATGAGAACCAGCAATATTGCCCAGGACTACACGCATTTGGAGGATACCAAGGCACAGTATCCTTTTATACACGATTATACTTCCATAGGTAACTTCCGGCATACCTGTCAAGAATGAAGTCCTACCAGGAATGTACCAACGACATACTTGCACGTACCATCTACCATCTGAGAATGCACCATTTCCAAATCGGGGTATGCGGGTAGGACAGGATACCAATCGTGGCTTGGCCTTCCTGGATATGCTGCATGTTCGCCGAAAAACGCAACCGGCTCTCCCGCGTATAACAACTCCAGACATATGAACACTAGCTCGATAAGCCAAGCTTTCAGAATTGATAAGTATTTTGATTACAAACCTTTCCGTTTAAAAATTATGGGATGTGAAACGTGTGAAAAAATTCACATGTTAGCATATCGGAGTTGTTAAAATACTTATCAATTCTGAAAGCTTGACTTCTTAGCATTCCAAAGAGCTATACGCGCACATGTCTATGACTTGCTATAAAGAAGTAAACAGCAGGAGAGCCGGTTGCATTTTTCGGTGAATTGCGAGCCGTTTGCGTCTTTCGTGAACAAATGAAGCATAAATGAAATGCGTAGAATTCTGACTGCCGACGGCGACGGATGACAACGTCATCCATAAATGCATCCATCATGCACGAGCAACTTGTAGTTTGTTGGCCTATACATTGTATATACAATAAAGGGTGAAGTGCTTGGAGATGGGTATTCTTCAGTGTCCTCGCGGTCTTACTAAAATCATCTCCACAAAAGCTACTCACATTTCAAAAGCTCTCATGGATCAAAAGTTTGCAAAGATCATTTTGTGCATGAAGGCCGCGCAGAGATGATCAAATTTACTTTACCAACGCTATGCAGAAAGTGTAGTCGTGTAGTGTATGTAGTATGTACACTAATGTACGTACAGGGGACTAAGAAACGATTTTTGAAAAAAAGTATGTAAAACAAAATTCTACGCATAATGTGCGCTTTGCGCTTGTAAAAGCTTTTCCCGCTTTACAGTAGAATGCAATTACAGTAGATTTACTTTTTTTCAAATAAAACTTGGATTATATGCGCAGGTATTATTATTATTATTATGAATCTGAGTTCCCACTGTTCACTTCTTCTTGGCATCGTCAGAGAGGAAGCTGCGAAGGCGTTGCTTAGCCTATTGCAGTCACTCAGTAAAGAAGTA
>JAQGBT010001867.1:0-28079 GCA_034698585.1 Disparrhopalites patrizii | reverse complement strand
ATCTTTCCCCCGCCATAAATTCCTTTTTGTTATAACGGTTTTTGGGCCACGCCCTCACACGCTATAACGGTTTTTCTATACTTTTGAATCCCCTGTCATTAAAACCGTTTTTTAACGGTTTTCCTTGTACCGGTTATTCGTTATAACGGTTTTTCTGGCTGCTTTTTGCTAAACCGTTATAAAGAGAATTGACTGTAACTTGGTTTATTTGTACAGCAAGGCGTGACGGAGCAGACATCGCGCAATCAGAACGTACGAAAATTTCAGTGAATTATAGTTTTTGTAATAACCACTTTTAGCGTATACAGTTTCAAAACTTTTAGTGCATACAATAGTGTTGAGCATGGTCTGGTCTGGTCCAAAAATTCTTGCAATGGTCTGGTCCAACACTTCGAACCAGACCAATTGATTGGACCTACCGTCGGTTTCAGGTAAGACCAGAACCATAGTCCGAGGTATAAAATGTGTACATGAAATATGCACAGTGCCCCAACTGTTAATCTGCATATTCTGTCCGCATTGTAGAAACGAAAATATATGTATTTGCGTATGCAGAATTTTAGTGTTTAATTTTTCAAAAGCCTCAATTTTCCAAAAACATAATTTTATTCCTTTCTAGGAGATGTTCAGATAACTTCAGGTTACATAACAGAGACATTAAAATTAGTATTTTCAAATTAGTTATAAAATATTTTAAATTAGTGAATTGCATTTACAAAATGGTCACAAGGTAATTTTCTGCCGATACGTTTATTCAGTCAAAACAGGCTTCGAGAAATCATCATAATGTAGTATAAATACTAGTCCGATCTGAAATAGCCATATTTTGCTAAATTCGCAATACAATTCTCCATTTACCAAATCCATGCATTCCCCGTTTCCCACGAATACTAATTTTGATTTCCGAAACATTATATTATCTAATAAATTGTAAGTCGATAATTGAGTTTTTTAAGTTAAAAAAAGTACGATAAGCAAAATTTTAAAACATTAGGGATCCTAACATTAATTATAAGTTAAATTATAATTTAGTTTTAATTACTCGGGCAATGGCAATATTGGTCTAGTCCGGTCTGGGCCAAGCAGTGGTATCACACCACTGATAGTGTGGACCAGACCGGACCACGGACCATGCATTTGGTCTGGTATACGAATCAGTCTCGTAAACGAATCCAGTAGTCTAGATTCAGTGAATCTAGATTCAGTACCGGAATTAAGAGACGTGTTTGAAGGTACAAAGCCAAAATACAAGCTGCAGGTTGCACAAATGCAGATATACCTCGGAGATCGGATTTTTGTAAATGTTTTTAAAAATAATCAGATACAGGTAACAATTTAGAAATGACATTTACAGGAAAAATTCTCAGAGTTGACCACCAACCAGAAATCTCGGCCTTTCTAATGTTGAAGGCTTCAAAAGGAACTAACTTGCCCGGGTTGTCTCGTATGTCAATTTTTATTATGCCTGAAATTTAATACTAGCGCGTAGAGGAATTGAATTCGAGAAGGTATGACATAGTTTTTCTGGCTCGTAAAACTAATGTTTTCAAAATATATTATAACCCATTCATTTTTCCAAAAACCTTCAAAAAATCAAGTTTTAACTTATACCTGACCTCTAGCGTATTAATTCAGTGAAAAAGGTAAATAGTAAAGGTTGTTAAGTCAAAACGAGTGTCTCATTAAATCGTGTTCCCAGGCCAAGGAGATACTTAAGCACCAAATGCCACCCGAACCTGAAAAATCCAGAGAGGAGCACTGACCAACTTTCACAACTGAAACTAAACATTCATCTCAGCTAGAACCTAGGTTAAATGTCATTGATGATTAAACTAAATCATTTAAGAAAGCCAAAAAGAACTACACTACTCTGTTCATGAATTAATACATGTCGCTTTTAATAAAAAAGCAATACTAAATTCTGTTGTGGTTAGGGAAAACGAGAAATTACTTGCACTTAACTTCTGCAATCAATGAATCAAATGTATGTGAGGATCCTAGCAGTCTTGATAACCTAGTATGTATTTCTGCTTAACAGAGTGGTTTATTTAACATAATAAAAACAAATGTATACTGAAAGCCTTATCGTTTGGCTGTGCATGTGCAACGATTTTAATGGAGTTCCCCGTGTATATTTTCAAACATCGTAGATTCGGATTTTGTCCATGCAGACGACTTCTCTCACAGTGTGTCGACTGTATGTGCCGTCTTACTCAATTTTTGTTATGTAACTACGTATCTGCAGATGTTGTCTCTGTTATAAAACATGAATAGTAATATTACGCAAATATGTAATTCATACAAGATTATTCGATGGCGTTGTTCAATTGCAAAATTATAAGTCATCAATGATACGTAATCCGTGATTAGGATTACAATCCGGAATCCATTCGTCTATAAGAATCATCCGAATCAAAGACTCTTCAACATCATAATCCACTTACCAAATAGATTTGGTAAAAATCAGTAACAATATCATCGATGTAATACCGACTGCTCTGGGCCAGCACACAACAGAAGGTTCATTCATACCATATATAATAATAAAATGTGCGCACGCGTGTAGAGATTCAACATGCGTGGAGAACGGAAATATCCTGTGGATTATCTTTTCACAGATGATTTAACACATGTTACAAGATCAAGACGCTGGAAGCATAATCAATTGGCATTGTACACGTAGAAATGCTAGACGTGACTTTTCAATCTCCAAGCGAAAGAGAGGGACTTGACCAAATGCCAGCAAACATTTCAAGTTCTATTCCATACTTCTATTTCTATCTTTCATTTTTTTACCACGTTTTTAGAAGATGAATATATACAAGAAAACGACACAAAGTAGAAACGAGACACAAGCAACACCGATAGGAAAGACAAGAGAAATTTGTAGCAAAAAAGATAGATAAATAACGGCACAAACAGTGGGGGAAAGGCATAAAATACAACAAAACAGAAGGAGTACATAACAGCAGGAAACGGACGCGACAAAAAGCATAAATCATAGCCAATTTCGTAAACGAAGCTTTTCCTCGAATATCGCCTCGCCCTTGGTCTACCTTTTCGTTTCTACTTCTCTTATTGTCCATTAATCTCTATTAGTATCTCTCTTTTTATCATTTTGCACACACTCTGCCTTCATCTTGGATGCATTTGTGCGTATTCAACGTATTTGGAAAAGGGAAAAGCTTTGATTTTTATTTGCGTCGTTTGAAATTTATTCTCTTGATAAAATTTAATCTTAATAAAAATTATTCCACTACAAAAGCAATAGATATGAAAGGCAAATGTAGTAAAGATGGAAAATAACGAAAAACAGAGCGAATGAAAATAGTCTCGTAGCAATAAAAATTTATATAATGGAGAAACTATTAAACTAATAAATTCGATTTATTTGTTTATCTTTCCAAGAGAGGTGTACCTACCTTAACTCTGTGGATGGAATTGCCAACAAATTCCACAAATGAACACAAAGAATGAAATGGCAATTATACAGAATATTTATGTGCAAGAAGACAACGCTTTATTGACGACGAGGATTCCGAGGTGCACTCCGGGTTGTGGCAAGATCTTTCCTCTAAAAAATACACAAGCAATATAATAACATATCACCACTCATTTCCAGTTACGTACAATGTGCTATGTCCGAAGAACCAGAATAAATTGATGACTCGTTCCTCTATTTACGAAAGCAAAATGTTTCTTAGCGTATTAGTAGCAGCCTCAAGAGAATTATCATTAGCTTTTACAATTTAGCTGGTTCTTTAACGTACTTTCAATTATGATAGAAGTAGAAATCAATGACATTAAGGTGTGGAACATTAGCTAGATCAAATTAGAACAGGCAGTATGTAATTTCAAAGGAGGTAGAAAATGCTGAGACTGTAGCATGTATAACGCATTCGTTAACGGGCAATTCTAATGAGAAAATGATATATGAATCGTCTTAATTAAAAGATGCAAGCCTAAAACTTAGTGCCCCACTCCAGGATCCTTTTAATTTCAGAACAGAATAGTTTACTCTGAACAAGATTAACAAGCTTTGGGAAACAATGCATTCCAAGAGGTGTCAGTTGTGGTTTGATTGCAGTGCACAGGTGAAACTATATACATTTATCAATTTTAACATTGCGTGAAACAGTAATTTAAATGGATCTGTACGCGGTAATAAAACTGCTCACGTGATTGTTTAGTTAATTTTATCTGGACTATGGGAGATGATTAGGGCATCCCTAAGAATGACTCACTATGAAAAAAAATTTTGTGCAAACTGAGTTCTCAAATTTTTAAAATACATTTAAATTTTCTAAAACCCTCCGAACGGAAATTTTAGGGTTTTACTCTTAATTCCCTTTTAAAAGTTTTACTTCACGTGTTACTCCCGTTGAAAAGTTTTTAAATTGTGCCACTAAAAAGTGGGTACTATGAATATACCTACGGTATTAACAACTCGTCGGAGGATGGTTGCCCCTCGGTACATCTTGCGTCTTCTGTTTGTTTTTGTTTCTATATTGTAATACAAATACATGCATCTCTTACATTTTTTTCTGTTTTCGTGTCGTTGTTCATTTTTGACTCTCGTGTCTTTCCTAATTTTTTGGCACTCTTCATTTTTTATTTTAGTTAGTCATGTTCTGCTTTTTGACTCGCTTGCATCTCTTTTATTAATTTTTACTGTTATTCATTTTTGACTTTGTTTCGTATCCTTTTAGATTTATTATCTCGTAATATTTGTCATAATTCTCGTTTTCACTACTATTCTTCTTATATTAAACTAAAGACAGAGACAAAAAGGAGATAAAAATTAAGGAAGAGACAAAGACTCAAATATTAACATATACCAGAAGAAAGATACAGCACACTGGTTGCAAGGAAAGCAGAGGGTCGAAAACAGAGACAGAAACAGACAGAAAGTACAGCAAAATATATGCGCTAAAATGAAGACACGAAAGTAAACACATTGTAAAAACGAAATGAAAGCATGATATACGCGGATGTCTATCCTCCGAATTGATGCAGATACCGTGGGTATATGCAAGATAGCGGCTTGGCACAATTTATAAAATAATAGACTAAAATATTGAAATCCTGCAATTTCTGTTCGGGCGGGTTTAGAAAACATTTTTGTAAATTGGACGACTCAAATTACTACCGAACTGTTGTTATAGCGAGTCATTCTTAGAGATTCTCTAATCATTCTTTATCGTCCGAAGAAAATCCATGGACATTGATTAAAATAATTATGAATGTTTAAGTTTTTCTGCTTTAGTTATGCTGCTACTTAAATTCAGCACGATCGAATTTTCTAGCAGTATTTCAAAGTTCTCGACTCAGATCTATTCTGTTCAATATTTTATAACTTAATAACGCTTAATTTAATGCTTGGATCTTGCTTACCAAATGTGCCATCGTTATCCACTTTGAATGTATACTTCAGTCAGCCAGTTTTAAATGAATAAATTTAGCAAGATAGCTATCACGCGGATCACGAAACCCGATAATGTTGAACTGGATGCAGCAATAAATTTGACCAGAAACATTAAACCAAAGTACAAAACATGATCATACAAAATTAAATAATGTTGAATGGAAGCATAGTTGACCGTTTAACAGTGAACCAAAAAGGAAAAATTGTCAAAATAGAATGGCGAGTGATCAAACCGTAATGTGTGAATGTATATTGAGAAAGAGCGGAAATTGAGACGGCAAATGATACAAAAGGAAAAGCTATTTACGTAAGCAAATACAATAAAGTAAGTTTGACATTCCCTTGAATACATACGGATTCATGATTCGCTAATTTAAAGGAGCGTTGGTGTTGGTATCAACCCCGATTAGACACATTTTATCCCCCGCAATTTTGGGTATTTGAATATTGAGACCTGATATTTGGTAACTATTCGTCAATTTTCTTCATCTAGTATTGGTGCTCTTAAACGTGCTGTTATACGTACCCGTGTTTGAGGTTTTGTGGTTTTTGAAAACATCAAAAAAAGCATATTTTATATTCAAATATTAAACTGTTAAGGCTTATTGGGTTTTGCGAAGCACCAGTTGTACCATACGCGTATTTGTTAAATTTTACACATGAATGTGCAATTTTTATACATGGGGTACAGGCTACAAAGGAACTTCTGTGACGTTGTTTCAACCTACTAGCTGCTGCAATGTGTAGCAAGAATCCCAACATATTCTTGGAACTATGTAGTTGCAATGCTCAATGACTACTTTATTAAATTTAAATATGGAAAGTAGTGTCCAAATTAATTATCCGCATGTTTAAAATAGGATTTTTGTTTAGTTGAATTGAATTTTTTTCTAGCGTTTTTGTTCATCATATGCGCATAGTGACAAGCAAATATTTTGACCACGACAGTTCCTAGTTGAGTTTCCCGCGTTTTTCCAGGTTCCCTCTCTTTAGCCTATCATTTGTTTCATTTTCGTTCGCTCGTCAGCTTTTCGTCATTGTAAATCGCATTTTGCTTGTTCGTAGCATAGTAACAATAAAGTGGAACTTAATAGAAAAAATAACAACATTTTGCTTAATGGGTTTTTCGAAGCTGTCAATATTGTAATCTTTTTATTTACCCAAAAGTGCCACTAAATGGAAAAGAAAACATTTTCTCGTGTGTGAGACACAAAAGCTTCAAGAGCGGTGAACGTAATAAATGGATGAAGTAATAATAATTTAAAAGCAGGAATCTTATATATTGAAAAGTACTCGGGAGTAATTAATAAATAAGATTGTAGATATCAATATGAGATGTATAACGGAAGTTAATGACAGACGGATGACCAGTTACTCTTGAAGGTGAAGTACATTCTCAGTTGATTGCTCAAACTTTAACATAGACAATTCATGGACTTCCCTTTGAAGACATGAAGTTTGTCAGCACCGGACTGACTTGCCATGAATCGCTTCATGCATGCGAACATTGCACACATAACACTAGCAATAGCTGTAGATTGCAGCTATGATCTTCTGGGACAACTGACATACGGGCATCGTCGCATTTATCACTAGTCGCTTTTCGTCCGCTTCATTCCTGAACTCAAGAGTCACTGCTTTCCTATACTGGGACCCAGGTAGATGACGTCAGGGACGTCATCAGTCGGTCGCGACTCGCTCATATCTAAAGTGGCAGGCTGCTTTGGCGCTGTTGCGGTCGAATCACCTTACAACATATTTGCAGTTGCAGCAGGAAAATAATCAATGACCATATCTTGGACATCAGCATCTGCTGCTTCCAACCTGTGCTCTACGACGTATACCTCCGGTTGACATTCTGACAGATAGGAATGTGTTAAAAAATTAAATGTTCAAGGTGAAGCCAGGCCCAGAGTGAATGTGCAATAGGCAAAATAATATGCACACATTTAATATTATAGACAATCATTTGTAAAGATTTTGAACAATCGGAAAACGTTTGTATGGAAACGAGTAAAAATTATCTTATTCGTACCAAGCAAATGTGTAACTTTCACCACCTTGGACGGCAAAACAAATGTGCTGGCGACATTTAACCATATTATAAGTTTAAAAAATTACCCCAGTAAATATGCTGCAGACGTACTACTCCTTACAAATAATAAAGAACTAAAAGAATTATTTGCGATTAAAAGCGTTTTAAAAATAAAGCACAACTTTGTTGAAAAATAAGGAACTTTTTGGATTACTCTATATATAACAACTCTGAAAGAACGGGCAAAAAATATTGGTGCAAGGAATCGTTGTTATGTAGAACATTTAATATGCACCTTACATCTGCGAGGGTCACCTACTGTAAAGAGACTCCACTGCACTATAAATATAGAGATTTTCTTTATTATGATTAATTCTTTAGTATTTCTCACTCAAGCACATTTTGAAACACAGTGTGCCTTACAAAACTGGGAACAGCAAATAGTATACTGCTTTTTTATGCTGCTTTACGTGTCTTATTATTAGGTCTGCCATCAGGTTGCAGTTGGCAAACCACATGTTAAGCATTCATTGTTTAAAATATATCCCTATTCACAGCTGAAATAATACTAAAACTACAATTATTTTCGTTTACGATTTTTACATTTTTACTGAATTTAGTTAGTTGGTTCTTTTAACAAAATGCATGCACATTATATGCTGTCATAGCTGCCATGGTGTACATGATTGGACTGTGGCTGCAAGGGTACCAGAAATGAGTTCTGGCAGAGGAGTCACCTTTCGAAGGTGGGGCAGCATGGCGTTGTCATAGCTCGGGGAAACACTCTGTTCGCACGGATAAGAAATACATAGCACATTGTAAATATTATCTAAATATTATCAAACAGGCAACGAAATCAAGTAACAAGTATAGAAATCATAAACAAACAAAAATGACAAGTTTAATTAGGTATAAATAGGTTACGTATCAATCCTAGCAGTTACGTTGCTAGTTCTTTTGTTGGAGATATTTTTTGTTCGAAAACACTTGACTCCATCACGCTAACGTATTGTTTCATTAAGGAAGCTCTAGATAGAACTACGAGATGCTATTCAGCGATACTAATGTGTAAACTGTACACACTTTGCCTGTGTATGCCATGTAGTAAGTAAGACATACTTAAATAATTAATGAAACAGTAATAATGTAGTTCACTACGATCATGAATATGTTTAGAGCGGTTAATTTATTTATGCTATAGAAAACACCAACTTTCACCTCTAAGTTCGACAGCGTTAAGACTTCTTTCTTCAAAACTCTTGATTGGTATTTGAGCTTGCATTTATTTATTAACTTTAGAGAACTGTCAGAAATACTGCCAACGCACGGATAAAATACGCTGCTGAGACAAAATGAGGCAATAGCCAGAAACAGAAAGAATATATAACTGTTAAAAGGTAACACACTGTGTAATTTCAATGAGCAAATATTTCCGGTTGTGTGGGCAACCGTAAACAAAAACATAAAGACAGGAAAAAAATACCGAATAGATTTCGTTAAAACTTGCATTAAGAAGAGAAATTTGTCGAAAAAGTTGTATAGCTTCAGTAAATGTTTCATGAATGGCTTGAATTTGGCTCCCAAGTAACCTGGTAATTATTCCGAACTATAAATTCAGCACCACATCATTTGCTTCTGACCGAGTAAATAAAAAAACTTACTTCTCCGCTGCCCGTATCCAACATGCTTGTATCCTTGCAGACAATATAACCATGTCGTTGTTCGAAACCATTGTTATAAACATACTAAAGTGAAAAACGTATTGATACAAACCCCCAACGATTATAGTCCAAACCGGTTCGCTTTTCGGAGTAAAGATATTTAAGGGGTTACGCGTATGAGCTGGATTCGCAATATAGAATAAATTCAAAAACAAGGCAGTTGTAAACGGAAATACATTATAACTCTGGATGAAATAATCACACCCATCTGTTCTTCCAATCCTGACAAGTTCCTTGTGAGCCACTGCAAAACCATTGAAGCATAATTAAGAACGAATTTGCATTTTCCAGTTTGATTCATTAAGTTAAGTTTTTCTGATACGTGGTTTTCAAGCTGGTAATATAATAATATAATTAGGGACAGCCAACTTGCACTTTATCCTTTGAGGAAATTGTGCTTTGAAATTTTAACGGTGTGGTTTTTCAAAAATCAAAATTTGGTGTTTCAATGTTTTTCGGCATTCGAATACGTTTTTTACGTCTAAAATGTCTTTCTCAAGCTATTGTGTGCTTAATAGGTCGTAAAACTTTAATTCGTGTGTGCATTGAAATTCGTAATATCAACGATCGCCCAATTTGGGACACCCCGACGATAAAATTCTATACTAAAGAGCCAAACAGCCCATTTGTACCTGTTTTGGCGACAGATAATGAAATTTCAACGTTACAAATTGTTTGTGACACATGAAGGTGGAAATCATCGGGTGTGCCCTTTGCCGTCTGGGTGTTTTTTTGGGCTTTAAGCGCTTTTAGAGCTTTATTTTTTGCAGATTTGGGTTCTTCAATATGTCAGCAACACGCGTAGCGTACACTCACAGGGTCTAGCACGCATATTTCATTTCGATGCTTTTAGCGCTTCTGCCTGTTCCTAGTTATAATAAATTTATTATCATTTTAAAAATGCGTACCCGTGTTCATGATTTCGGAAAATGTTTGCCGTAATTACCAACTTATACTCATTAACCGCCATAGCTCACAGTTTGTGCAATTATTTCCAAATACGGTTTGGACTCTCGATAACAACTTTCCTTATAAAAACTTTGTGCTTCAGCCTGTATGTGGTGTACATATTTTATGTTTAATTTTAAACAAATTCAACTTATTTAACGGTATATATTAAAAGTAGTTTCTCGATAACCACTTGTTTAGCCCTTCCACTCGGAGCTAATAAATCTACACTAATAAATCTACAACGTAACAACCTAATAACGTTAATCAACTGTATTTACTACATTGCCTTTCTTGGAAGAACAAAAGTTTATTCACGTAAGTTTGTATAGAATTGTGATGATAAATGCTATTACAATGTTGAACAGTAAAGCAGAAGTAGGATAGCGTAAACAGCAATTCTGTTGTAAGTGCAGGTATATCTGCATAAGTAGAAGCTAACGTTCTAAACAATGAGAAGGCTGATGCACATCCATGTATTAAAATCAAGACCGGCACACAGCAAAATATTATTATTTTGAAAGCACGATTTTCGCATACTAGCTGATGCGAACTGTGGACCCATTTGTATGGAAGTGCGCAAGCATATTGCGCTAGAAGAAAGTGAAACCTAAGAGCGGAGTGAGTTTTTTCAGTTAACATGTCTGCCTGCGTCCTACTACAAGCATGCTAATATATTGCGAGTTAATGAGCACGTAAAACTTCTTATATAGACGGTTATAATTAACATTGATTTACCAAATAATACATCATTAAAAGCGAAATTATTTGTATAAAAACAAGTACATTATATGGATGGAAAGTAATTAGGGTATATTTCGTGAATGCGGTATAAATGAGCAACTGAACACAATTTTGTTACCGCTGTTACTTACTGTAAAAGGCTGTGCCAACATTAACCGGTGGGTGTCATACTCATAAATATTTCAAGTTAAGATGCATCAATATCAGCTGTTGAAATCGAATTTTAGCATGCTCATGGTTAACTTACATTTGTACTAACGATTTCCTTGACACATAGATTGCGAGCAATTTTTTCGTGGCACCTAAATTGTTTAAAGGTTAAAAAAATTGCGGTACGCCATCATCCGGTTGATCATTGCTAGTGTACACACATTCAGCAATATTCCACCATTTGGGCTTGATAATGCAGTACACAAGTGGAATCTCTTGCACGCAATTCTCTATTTAACAGTACAATGTTAAAAAAATCGTTATAACATTAGCCGTTGGTATACAAATTTTGGTAAGTGACGTTACCCAAACGTCTCGTTATAACAGTAAAACTTCATTTTCAGTTGGTTGCGGTAATAGCAGCAGTTCAATGTAATCGTGAATCGGTTCTTTCGCTGCTTTATTCGCACCGTTTTTCGCTCCTGCTTTTGTCTTTAATCCTTTGCCTGCTCCTGAGTGCGATGCTCTGGAATCACTATTAAGTCGATTTCGGTATACCTCGATGGGAACTGTCCCTTTTGGCTGTCGCACACCTTCATGTCCAGGATCTGATTTCCCGGAATCATTATGTGCTCCCTGTCTGCTTTCATTTGGCTCCACCGTCCGAACTCCCACCGGTGAGCATGTACGTTTAGTTGGTGGCCGAAGTCCTGCATATGTGACACCGGAAGTGCCACATATGTTGGTGTTAAATCGACCCCTTACTCTGTCTGCCCTTGATAAATATGCAGCTAGCTGACCTCGTCCACCATACGAGTTTTGTCAAACACACATACCCTTATCCTGTCCAGACCCCTTTTGAAGAACGGGGCTGGCGGTGTTAATATTCGGTTCACTATGTGAATAGCAAACAGCTGCTGGGGCAGATGTACTTGGGAATTCTAGCCCACTAAACAGATTCGTAAAAGTCGAGATTCTCCCCTCAAGTATCTGTTGTTGACCATGTACGATGTTTCCTTCGCCCCTGGAAAATACATTCCCTGGACCGTACCGCTGATCCTCTTTCCAATATACTGGCCATTGTACCAAAATGCTCATTCTGTGAAGACAGAACAAATTGGTATTATTTTACTTCAATAATTTTTACAATTCAGTCCACTCCTCCCCGTTTTTGAGTAATCTGCGGACTGTCTAGACTGGTTTATCGAAAACCGTCTTATATTTCTTACTCACTGGTATTTTAACTGTAATAGGCACATATTCAAATATCCTATATTTGCTAGGGTTTCTTGTCATAAAATGCTAAGTGTCGAACTCAATTCGCATGCGAATTGAGTTCTTGCTTTTAAAAATAATTTACGCACTGCAAATGCCTAAATTTGGGAAATTGAATTATAGACACTCAATTTCCTCGGCAATTTCTGAATAACAAAGCCATGACACTCCTCACACTTAGCCGTATAAAAATTTGGATAAATAATCCAAAACCATAGTTTTCCAGTGTGCGGGTAAGATTGCCCCTGGTGCTACAGTTCCGAGGTCCTCCTGGGTCAATGTTCTTATTATTCCAGTGGATGCAATGGGTAAATACATATAATCCGTATTTCCCTGCACTATTTTGACCGCTTTTGCCAACTTAGGAGTATGGTGCTCCTCCAGTACGAAGTATTGAAGCCCCGACATTCAATCAATATTGTGCAAATTCGCGAGGAACAATTCGATATTTTATCTCAGGTTCTTGGCAAATTTACAATGCAAAGGATAGTCCCTACAAATTTGCTGGAATAGCCACCTGAAGTCGCTCATCCGTAAACCACAATCTAGCTTCGATCATATGCTCCTGAAAACAAGTCCTAAAATCCAAATCCTCGCTACTGTCTCTCTGTAACATTGCCGATGAACCTGTCGGTTTTACGCAGAATTCGTCGTATGCCTGATCGACTATGTCTGCTAGTTTAACCTCCGTTTCCGATAACGATTGCTTGGTTTCATCTGCAAACTCTATCTTCTTCTTCTTCTTATCTCTCTTACTTTTCGTAGACTGCTGGAAATCTTCTATATCAGATTCGGAATCTTCAGCTAACTGACTTTTGCCATTCTTAGACTTTTTATACTCTTTACTTTGACTGGATTGTGCAGAAGCATCTTTCGCTTTTGATGACACACATTTCTTATTTCTTCTTAAGTCTGCAGTTGTTGTCGGTTTATTCTTAGAGTTCGATTTCCCTGCTAGGGCTAGTCCATTTTTCTTTTGGATTTTTAACTCCTCTACCTTACTTTCCAACTGTCTAATAACCTTCTGAAGCATCTGATTAGGTTCCTCTGTCCTTCTCAGGTTATCATTAATTTTCTGCAGTTCCGAATCTTTAGCCAAAAACTGCTGCCTATTAGGAAATACAATCTTCTCTTCTGAATTAATCTGTAATTCTCTAATCTGATTATTCTTGAGAAAACTTTCCACTAATTTTTCATTAACTTTTAGAGTTAATTGATCAATTCTCTCTTTTCCAAATCGTATCATTCTCTTCACGCTTTCTAATTGGTTTGCAGTTTCATTCACTGGTCTATCTTGCTCTCTTTAATCCTTGTCTGCATCGTTTCCTTTTCCGTCTTCAGAATATCCAGCAAACGATGCTGTTGCTTTTCAGAGTCTGATTGTGATAGATCCAATTCTTTCGAAATTACCTTTTTCAATCCTTCTCTATTCTCACTAATTATCCGTTCTAATTTCTCATTGCGCCTTTCTTCATCAACTAATTTCTCTTGAATTTCCGTTATCTCGATTTCCTTTCTTTCCTGTATTTCTTTCTCGAAAGTTTCTAATAAGCCTAAATATTCTGCTTCTTTTGCTTGTTCGAATTGCTCTTGCTTAACCTTTACTTCCATCTCTTTCTGCTTAATCAACTCATTATATTATATGTGACGCCATTCCTCATTATTCTTTACTCGTTGCGTCTCAAATGTTGCTTGCAGCAAGCAAGTTGCTTGCAGCAAGTTGCCGTCGCAATTTCTTGTTGCTGACGCAGCATTTTCTCTATTTCTGCTTTATTGGCTTAATAGGCTTTCTGATCTGATATCATGTCGTGCTGAATTGCAGCATACTTTTCTTCTAGTGTGTGTGTTCTCTCTGTCCGTTCTACCTCACGAGATTTTACCACTTCTTATTCTTTACCAACTTGATCAACAAGATCCTCATCTGTTGTTACTTCCGGTGATTGTGGTGTTTCGCTCGGTGCTTTTCCCCATAGCAAATAACCCTGGGCTTGTGAAAAGTCTCCCTCCTCAGAAATTGAATAAAGATTTCCTAGCCCTGGATTTTCTTCATCCAATATGTCCTTTACTCTTCCTGTACGTCCTTATAAGGTTTAGAATGTTTAGGGTCTAGAGAAATTAAATCCACTATTTCACCTTCAGAAAGGCTACTTGATGAATCTTCACCTTCATCCATTGAAACATCATCACCTTCAACCGTTTTTGCTTGCTTCGTTTGCTCTGGGGATTTCTCTTGAGAAGTCATACTTCTCTCTCTTTTTGATTTCAGGTTTTTGACAATACCCGTTATAGGGTGTTTTGTGCCATCAGATTCAATGACCGCCAACACTTCAGGTTGACTTCGTCCAGGTTTCAAAACCAAACTGCCATGTTCTTTTGTCGCTAGTATTGGTTTCGACGCGTGGATAACTCCGCGTCCTTTGTGTGGAATTAGAATTCCATCTGGTCTTTGAATGAACACTTGGTTCTTAGAAGGTCGTCGGTTTCTATTTCCTTTCGAACCTTCTTTTGATAATTTTGGGTCTATATCCCTTGACTGGTCTGGCTCAGGTTTTGCGTGAAGCTTTGCTTCTCTCGGGGTGCTTGTATGCATTAACCCCGCATCTTGATCCAACGATTGTGATCGCCGCAATTCCATTTCCTGAGAAATAGTTGCCCCTACCCTTGTGACCTCCCGTCTGTCAAGAATAGCAGAGAGCCATATTGCATCAATGTGTGATCTTTCCAAGCGCTGTCGCGTGTCAAGCTCAAAAATCGGCTTAATTGAAACAACCCATTTGTCTTCAAATGACAAAAGGCTTTTTAGAAGTTTCTGCCTTTGCTCATGGCTCAATAAAGGAGCCAATTTTCCAATTTGCGGGAATGTGGAAAGTCCCGATAAATTGTCCAAAAAGACATCGGTCGCACTTGACTTAAAACGATTCTCAGGGACACTAAAAACATCTGAGATCCTCTGGCCCGCCTTAGTGAAAAAATCCACCCTAAATGTAAAATTTACAAAAACACATTCTGGATCTGATTCATCCATATTCTGTGGTGGTCTCACTTGTACCTCAATTTTTACGAATCTATCAGGGTATTCCGGAATGACGACATTTTCTGGCTTTTCCGTTTGAGCTTTGCCGTCGGGAGTAAAGCGCATTTAAGATACTCCATCTGCCACAGATGGAACTGTTTCTCCACTTTTTCTCCTTCCTCACCACACACTGACCACACCCTGATCCGACATCCTTTGTCAATACCCACACTTACTCCACAATAACAAAAGAAGACTAATTTACCAAATTGTAACTGACAAATAATAATAATGCAGAAATTTTTCTAAATTGTGTAACTCGTTTTATTGTATATTATGTAGGAGCCTCTATGGGTTTACCGTATGGTTTTGTGGGTCATGAATGGTTATTGCATAGTTTTTGGGGGTTCCCTACTGGTTATTGTATCGTTTAAGGGGTCTTTTTGATTAGTACATGGTTTTTGGGGGATCGCTAACGGTGATTGAATGGGTTTTGGGGGGCTCTGTTAGTTCTTCTATAGATTCGGTGTCTCTAATGGTTATTGTGTGGGTTTTGGGGGTTCCCTTATGGATATATATGGGCAACCGAGCCTGGTTTACACTTATGTGTGGTTCTGGGAGGTTCCTGTGGGTTTGTAGAACTTTTGTAGGGGCGCCTACTGGTTTCCAGCGGGTTTAGGGTGTCGCCATTGGTATTCGTGAGAGCTTTGACGGTCTACACAGGTTTCCAGTATAGCATCGGGTGCTTCAGTTGGTTTTAGTCTGGTCTCCACAATGGTATCCGTAGGGTTTCCGGGGCACAGTTGTTTTAGATATGCTATTGGGTGGACCCAATGGATTTCCGGGATAATTTTTTGAGGACAATTACCTTATCTGTCATGTCATTGCATAATGTTTAATGGCAAAATTTTAGAAAATACTGAGAATGATAAATTTAGGGAGGTCTACTGTTTTATGCCGCCGAAAAGGTCATATTTTGGGTCACAGAGAAATTTATGAACACAATGTAATGAATGCGATTCAATTAGGTGAAGTTGAAAAGTGTAGGATTGGGGGTCAGGACTGGAACGGAAGGAAGACCGAAGCAAAACCAGGACTATGCAGGATATCCTAATTGTGAATTGAAATGTCGAGTCAAGAATACCGTCTTCTTTTTTTTAGATCATTTTTTATACATAGGCACCTAGAAGGTGGCGCACGGAAACATATATACCTTTTTTGCAACCAAATTCTTTTTTTTTAGGATAAACCGAAGTTCCTCATATTCATTCCCCTCATGCTTGCCACTACTGTGGGTGTCGCCGTGTACAATTTTAATATAATTAGTGATCAGTACGCATTGAGCGTGCAATCAACGGACAATATAATAGAGCAAACAACTCTGTATTGATTTAGTGTGTATTGAAGGAGTCACAGAACACCCAGCTAAGAAACAGAAAACTCGTAGATTATTTTCCGAAATGTTTGTGTTCCATGCATTTCCACTGGAGGATGCCAACGAAGGTGTACTTTTTATTGTCTATAGAGGGGGAGCAGTTTCAGCCCTGTTGCTGCCCCTGTGGATTTACCAGGTTATAATGACCACTTAGTGCACCGTTTACGCCTCATAAATCTGAGCTTACTAGTGATACAAAAAGAAGTCCATGGGAGTAAAGCCTTTGATAGGAATGCCTACGTCGTGGCATATGTTATTGTTGACAAAATAAAAGCTAGCAAAGTCATTGTGTATATTTTATTGATGCTCGTTTTAACGTTGTAGAAGCAAGTTAAAATGCGTAACAGTTTCTCCATATCGAGAAATTTGTAGCGATGATGGGACGAGAATATTCAACCGAACAAGCAACACAACGTTCATTGGAACTAAACTCTTTGGGTTATGTTTACTTTGAATTCGGGTGCCCGTAATAATATTCCGTGCGGTTTTGCCTGGCCGACAGGACATGCAAGTGTTATATTTAAATGTTGGTAAATCGTCACAAGTACAATAAATAATTCCATCCGAGCAAGGTTTTCCCCAACACACGAACGTCTACCAGGTGGGAAGCTAACTACATCACGCTTATTGTCTGGCCATCCAAGAAAACCCAAGAAACGTTCCGGAATAAAATTGTACGAATCGCCCCATCTAGTCGGGTCTAGGTTTGTCTCATGAATGTTACAGCAAATTAGCTGGTCCTTCTTTATATCAAACCCTCGCAAAACAGTGTTGTCCGTAGCCCGATGAAATGTCCATATTGACAGGATAGAAGACAGCCGAAGCGTTTCCTCTACTATTGCATTAGCATACGGCATGTCAGACGTTTCGCAATAGCGTACCAGTCGTGATCGTCCGACTACTTTGTCGATCTCGTCTTGCAGTTTGTTCTGCACTTCCGGTTTACAAGCCAGGTAGTAAATTACCCACTCAATTGTTGTGGTCATTGTTTCCACTCCACCAATAAATATGTCGGTAATTGATTCGACTACGTGATCTATGAATACATTATTAATTTTAGTTCGAACATTCAATCAATTATAGCTTGACGTGCTGCTAAATGGTGGCTAACTTTCATCTCCAAATGCTGAATCGGGATTTTCATCCCGTTTGCATTGATAAACACAGGTGTCTGCGAACCCTCTTGGATGCCTAGAAACGCGCAAATGTTGATGTTCTTTTAGACTAAGCAGCATTACGGACGTGATGGCGTCTAAGTGCCCTTTCATCTTGTTAGGTGCAAACTTTTTAGGAATAATGTATCTAGTCCATTTAAGGTACATGGTGGCTAACGTCCAAATATCTGGAATTGCGGTAGCGCTGGTTACAAAATAAATTCAATCAATAATTATGCGCAAACAAACCAGTTTACGATGAGCACTAGCGTATTGTTGCAAGCAAAACACGATGAAGACAGCATAACTTGATATATGAGAAACGCTAAAATAGTAAGCAAATAAAGCTGTCCTAATACATCCTTTAAATATTTTAAGAACGTAAAATAATATTCACGTATTGCATTCGGGATAATATTTTATACACCGAAATCAATGGTAGTTACATGTGGTTGAACATTTGTGGATTTAAGAATTGATTATTAACAGCATTGCTGCCGCCATGACTTTTGAATGCAAAATTTCTTAACCCAAGAGAATAAAACTTTGTAGTTAACGAGCTATAGGCGTCTTTGTATCATACTTTGCTGATTCCCCGTGATATTGGTTGGAACCGTATTTCAAACCACTACTGCAACTGACACATGTTTAGCTTGTTGTACAACAATATAGCCATGAAATCAATAACAGTCCATGCACCGCGACACTACTTTTGTTAATTGTAGTTAGAACTGAGGTTCTATATGATAGCAATAACATGTAACCAGGTTGTTGATCAATTTTTTATAAGCACAGTCCTACCTGGTGGTTGATTTGGGTAGCGTCTATTCGCAAATTGTATAATTTGAGACACAACCAGTACTATGAACATAAACCAGGAACAGTACATCGTCTAATATCTACAGCATAGATCGTGACGGAAAGGTGACAAGCGTATCTCTATCAATTTAATGGTTAGCATGGATATTAGCGAACTTGTTATCAAATTACAAATGCGCGTAGAGCTATATCAAGAAACACTGCAATAACAGCCACTTAGACCAGTTTTATTCTGATAAACCGGGATTCTTAAGCATTGCGTTTCTATATACATGAATAAACAGAAATAGATTACATCTGAATTTTATTGTGATAGAAAACCTGTTTGTGACTTGGCGTAACGTGCGAAGATGATAGCTCAAAATTGTAGTGTCTACATATTGACAAAATTCACACACACTACAGTGGATTCTCTCTATAACAACTGGATTTACAACAACTTTGCCAATCGCAGAAATTTATTCTTCAACCCATCGTATATGGGGTACACATATTAAATGTTCCAAACAACAAGTTTTAAATATAACAAAATTATAGCTCTTCCCTGCATTTGAAAACGACTTTATTTACTATAGCATATCGATGCCTAAAGACCAAGTACGATTGAGTAGCCGAGTAGATCATGGCAAGGGCGACTCTGTGGCACCATTTCTAAAACGTAAAGGCAACTAAGTGGAAACATTTCGTAAAATCCAAAGCAAACAAATGTAACCAATTGTAGAAATAAAATGATAGAATGCTCCCACCTCGCAGTGGCCTGGCCCAGGAAAAATTAATATATTGTACAAATACTTTTAAATGAAGAATTATATTACGCTTTACCTCAACAAAATTCCATTCAGTTTAGACAGCAATTAACGAATTTATCGCGCCAAGTTTGAATTGGCGTATAAATTTGAATTGCGCGCCGAAAAGTAATCATGCCTTGGTCAATTGTTGTTTGATCCTAATAAAACTTTGTTTACTGAAACCGGAATACGATTCTTCATTTAAAAGTATTTTTACTTTATTTTTATTTTACCTAGTCTATTTTTTAGTGACATGAGATCATTCAATAATTTCATTTTAAGAATTGTATCCACGCAGACGCTTTTAAGAAATAGTCCCACATAGTCTCTTCTGTCACTACCTATACGGTCACTTAGTCCACGATGGATCTTAAGCATCGATATATTGATATGGGCACAAAAATTTCCCTATTTAGGTTTTAAGCAATATTTTGCACACATTTCTACATTTTTGCGAAAGTATTGTCTATTTGAAATGTCAACGCGTGTACCGGCTGAACCTATTACATTTAATCGTCAGTCTATTGGAGCCAACAGCAAGTACTATCAACTATCGCATCAGTAGTGAAAAACAAATACGTGTATTTTTTAACAGAATTTGTCCCAAACTACAATAGTATATAGCTTTCACGAATGGAACAATCATAATTTCACAAAACTGTATTGTCAAATTTTCATACCAAGTCTGGCGTTGTGTTTCGAGATGTAAATTGAGTAGTGCTTCGTGCCAGAAACGCGGAAGACACGCTTTATTACAAAGCGTATGAATATGCGGTTAATACAAATCGAGTTCATTGGTAAGGCAACTCGAGTGCGTTTGAGTGACATCTGAGGTCAATTTAAATGACACGCGACTACCGCTTCGCCATTCTTCAAACGGTAAAATTATTGGAAAATTTCAACATCCACAAGGGGCCCCCTTTAAAATTTCACAGTTGTTGCTAAATACATAGTATACTAACATCTAAAAATTATACTACGGTATAGTCGAAATTTTCCATGCAACTCAACTACAAATAATTAGGTCAAAAATCGGTATTGTCACGTCGTCCTATTCTGTCGAACGCGCAATTAGCCTGCTTCTATTAGCTTAGTATTTTCTCTTACTAATGATATAAATTTTGTCTCTCTGCATGCACACATATAAATATACACGTAACACACCGCGATATTTAAAATAAATTGTCCGAAATTTATATTTGAACTAAACGTAAAAGTAACCTAAACTTAACTTATGTAAAAATATCCTATACTAACATACGTAGACGAACATGAAATTAGTAATGAAATTAGTAACCTCACGACGTAAACGGTCCACCAAGGATTGGTGTATCGGACACGGCAGAAGTAGATTCTGTTGGAGAAACAACGTACGTTGACAGACGGAGACTGTGGAGAAGAGGAGCGACGTGACGGCAACGAAGTTGATATCCGCGCAAAAGGGAAGGGGCTGGCCCGGTCGAAGTCAGCAATGCAGCTGTTAGTGTTTTTTCAACCTCTAGCAGAAATACTAATATAGTTCTGCATATTATTGAAATATTCTAAATTGTTTGCTGTCGCCAAACAATTTGGGTTTGTTTTATCTTAACAGATTAAGGCAATTCAGAATTATGTATGTAAGTGGTAAGTGGGTGTGTTCCCGAAGTGCAAACAGCGTGGGAATTCAAATAGGAAGTCTACCAACGACGACGGCTTCCTCCTTTATTCATCGTCTCGATGACAATGTAAAGTGAGGTGCCGTCCTTGGGCCCAGATACACCCTTTTTATATGCATTTCACTGTTACACTGCGTAATTCAGCTGAAATAATTATGATTAATGTGTGTATAATTGCCACGTATGTGAACTCTGTATATGTCTGTATGGCAATTAAGTACTCTCCGTTCCTGTAGAAGCTATTTAATTCAACAGATTTCAGCATGAAAGGAGAGAGTAGACGTCTGGGTCCATACTACCATGCTCGACTGGGCCAAGCCGAGTAAGGCTCTTTAGCCCATATTTGCTTCTGAGTTTTGCCTCAGCCATTGTGTACAAGTTGCCTTTCTTCTCAATGAATAAGTTTTTTCATACAAATAAAATTTGAACTCCGACACATTTACTTGCTCTATACACCCTCAGTTCTACCAACGAAAAATGTGTGTTATTAGGTTGGCTGTGTCTATTAATAATTGAGTGAGAGTTGGAGTTAAAGAAGTTAGAATTTAAAGTCTTTTTATTTCAAGTGAAGAGGGCTGAATTATTGATCCTAATTAAATACTCGGAGGTTCGAATTAGAATGAATCTTTTCCACGCTGGGCATGGTATTATATAAAAACTTTGATAATATGTAATAATGTATAATCTAGTAATTTCAACCTTGCAAAGATGATTTTAACGTTTCAATTCCTGCATTACCTGCGACGATGGCTTTGCAAGTACAAAACTGAAAAGTTTTAAGGGGTGATGAAATCTAGTCAGTCGATCGAACTTGTGACGATTTTTCACTTTTGATGATTATTATTGGAAGAATAAAGAAGTGATTAAGTGCTGATGCCTTAGAAATGCATCTGAAAAGTTCCATAGCTTAAATGCTGATGCATATCTGGGAAGTTCCTTTGCAAAGGAAATGGACGTTTCGCAATTCCTGTGGCATGACAAAATTTTGGGGAATATACGGAGTGAATCCGGTACATTGTTTAACCTAAGGCTGCTTTGGGAGGACAACCACGACGGCATCGAACAGTGGAAAGCACGGGAACAGCGGCGAGCGGCAGGAACACCAGCATCAATGTCAGGCGGCAATTTAGACTTATCCGGCTCCTGAGCTGCAAGCACATTTGATGGTAAGGACAAGCCGGCGGAGTGGCGTGGTAAATTACGAGGGTAAAGCGGTTTCTGCTTGGACACATGTACCGTCTCTATAACAATGGAATATGATTGAAAAGCTATGTTTTAGTTGCCTTTATTTTGGCGTTCCACAACGATATACGGATCCAGAGATATACGATTTATACGAGCCTTATAATATAATACCAGGTCACCAATAATGAATTCGTAATATGTATAATTTTTATTCATAATGCGTTCAATATTACGACGAGCGGGCTCCAAATTTTGTTTGGCATTATTATATGCACGGTTTAAATGGCGAGCATGAGTCATTAGACCTAAACCAATATCCAAATCAGGGGATAACATATTCAAAGGCATATTATCATTGGTACCGTTCATAATAAAAATTGGCGTGTTACGCCGTGCATGTCAGTCTGCCGGAGGTTGGCTGAGTGGTCCTCAATGCAATTTCTAACACTGCACCATCGCGCGTAGTTTGCGGATATGTGTCTATTACTTGGAGTTACGTTTCATAAATATACTTGATCTATATTTGGTCAAACATGTCAATTGCACTCACTTATGATTTTAAAAATTGGTACAACCAGCAGAAGCTTTTGCAATTCTAAAGGAAACAAATTTGGTTTTAGTGCACGAAGTCAGCAGGCCGATTCTGTCGAAACCAGAATACTCGAGGTAACACGCATGGATGGATTGTTTTGCTTTGGCGTCTTGTATGTGCGCCATATGTTTATACCTTCATATAAATATGCATGTCCGGCGTAAAGTGAAGATCGCTAATGGGAAAACGTAATCGATGACATTGACTCTGGTGGGCTGCAATTTGCCAGCTTGAATTAAATCGTATAATGATTAGAAGTTAAACGAAAATTTTCATCAGTCTGATTCGCAAACTGTTCGTCGTTAAACAAGGTAAAAGGTTCAGTTCTATATCTAAGAGTTCGAGTACGACAGATAAACTAGCTAAAATTTTGACGTGGCGTTGGGTTTGCACTAAAGGTGATGTAGCGAATGATCCGACGCTTTATCATCACGAAGTTGGCCCACCTCCACTCCCAACAGCTATTTTGTTCATTACAAATTACTATACATAATGTGCGTCATTAAAAAAGCTGCTTTAATCGGAGTTGTTATAGAGAGTCCTCTGTGCATTACATGATGCTTGATTAAACCGTTCAATGATACATAATTTCAATGTAAAGCACACAGCTAAGCAAATAGTGGATTTGGAAGCTACAAAACAAGCAGATATGAGACATTTGTATTTGCAGTTATTTGCACTGAAAACCACATATAGTGGTGTCACTTTATAACAACACCGAAAAGAAGACGAAAAATATTGTTACATTGAAAATTTGTTAGGTAGAACATATAATTTGTACTTTACATGTACGTAGGAGGAAAAAATAATGCTGTTATATAGAAATGTTGTTATAGGGAAACTTGGTATAGAGAGAATCCATTGTGCAATAATGTATCAAATATGTTCAACATGGATAGTTTATTAACTCCGTCAAATGTTTTGCGTACACAGAAACGCGTAATAAAATTAGATGGACGAATTGTATAGGTCGCACAAATGCTTCGCATTGTACATATTGCGCAACTACATTAAATCAAACAATTGTTGGCTTAAGCTGGTTTGACATAAAAGTTTGGTAAAATAAAATACTTATTCCTGTGTATGACAAGTTGATCCGGAGAATAGTTGGGGGTTTCGCATAGCATCCCAAAACTGGCTGAGTAAACCGGATGTAAGAAACAGACGGAACCACGGCGTAAACATGCTCTGGTCCATTGAATTAATGTCGTCGAGAGTGACGTATTTGACGTCCATTACTTCCTTTTCATTTATCCTAAGATCTGTATCCTGCTTTGCATAAAAAATGTGACCTAATTCGTTTTCACCCCATGTCTCATCATGCAAAGCACAGTAGTGATAGCTGGTAAGAAAAATTAGATCTGTTTCTGTGATCGTGTCAACTCCTGTTTAAAAGTTAATATGTAACTCAGAATGAAAGTTTTCAATTGACCTGTTAATATTTTCGTAACGTTTATTTCTCGTTACTAATCTCATACTTAAGCCGTCGAATAGCGGCACGTTTTGCCCCATCAATACCAGAGTATTCCGAGAAAGTGAAGTTTGGGTGGCTACAGACGGTATTTGTCCACTGGTTTGGAAACCACTTGTTTTTGCTGCGCTTAGTTAGTAGTAGTTGCGACCGCTTGTTAAAAAGCAGAACACTCAAAGCTCTATGAAGTTTTAAATTACCGCGAGCATCCATTTGATGACAATTGATTTTCGTTGCACTTCCAACTATGTTGTCCAGCTCATCAACCAAAATTAGATTTTCCTCGTGCGAACCGAAAACAGGCGAATCACTTTTTATGGATGATTTAGAAACGGAAAAACAATAGCGGCTGCAATTTGCGTTGGGTTGACAAAATTATGATTAAGATAAATGTAAAATATGTGAACACAAGCGTGTAAATACATTGGTTATGTGGAGAACTAACAATTTTTAATTGTTTACATTAAATTGACTTCTGTTTAATTGCATAATTATTTTTCAATTAGTCGCACTAGGGACGAGCATGGTCGGTGCTGATCAAGAATGGTAAGGATTGATCCGAGCAATCTATTTCACCTTAAGTACAAAATTATGGTCGTACTTAATTGCAAAATTAACCCGTGTTGAATCAAAGCATAGTAAAAGTTTTAAGTGAACCAAAAAGGAAAAATTGTGAAAATTGAATGACAGCATTAAACTGAAACCGTAAAATTAGAATGTACGTTGAGAAAGAACGGAAATTAAAACCGCAAATGATACAAAATTAAATGCAAATGACGTAAGCAAATACAACAACACAAGTGTGAACCACATTCGCTTGAATACATGCGGATTCATGATTCGCTACCTTATTGCAGCGTTGGTGTCCCACTATCAACTATTATCCTAGTTTAGCTCCCGCCAATTTTGGTATTTGAATATTGGGACCTGAGATTTGGCAGCTATTCGTCAATTTTCTTCGTCTGGTATTGGTGCTTTCAAACGTGTTCTTATACGTACCCATGTTTGTGGTTTAGTAGTTTTTATAAACGTCGAAGAAAGCATGTTTTACGCCCGAATAACAACCTTTAAAGGCTTATTGGTTTTTGCGAAGCACCAATTGCAGTATACGCGTATTTTTTCACTTTTACACATCAGTGTGCAATTTTAAAACAGATTACAACTTTACTGCAGGAACTTCTGTGTGACGTTGTGTCCACCTACTAGTGGCGGCAATATGTAGCAAGAATCAAAACATAAGAATGAAAATATTCTGGGAATTATGTAGTCACAATGCTACATAGCTACTTTATTACATTTAAATATGGAAAGTAGTGTCCGTGACCAGCCAGGTGGCTGGTCTGAGAAATGAGCTGCGTCAATGCCCCCATGATGGGCAAGACGGGCACACATCCTAACAAACGACACATGCATACATACAAATGGAAAGGTTATTTTGCAGGAGAAATGAAAAACAAGAATGGATAGAATACAGAATTCAAATGTACCTATAACTTATTTTAACGTAACACACCACGATATTTAAAATAATTTGTCCGAAAATTATATTCGAACTAACACGTAGAAGTAACCTAAACTTATCTAACGTTAAAATATCCCCTACTTATATACTAAGACTAACATGAAATTAGCGTAACATCACGGGTTAAACGGTACACCAATGATTGGTGGATCGGGCACGCCAGAAGTAGATTGTGAGGGATAAACAACGTACGTTGACAGACGGAGACTGTCGAGAAGATGGGCGACATAACGGGAACGAAGTTGATATTTTTTGTTGAAAATGTCAACTCCCCTCACGGACATATTTGAAGATTGATACACAGAATAGAAACTTTTGCAAGTCGGGAGAGATTGGATTCATTGTGTTTATTTCATAGAAATAGGCTTTAGCTCGCGGTTCATAGTATGATGCCCAAAAAATCAAGAGGAAGCTCTGTACGCGAGTTCTGAAGTTGAAGTGTGTATTTGTTTCTAATGCAAGTCTTATATATTAAACAACACAGGTTCATAGAGGAAGAAAATAAATAGGGAGTTGGAGCGTTTCGTGCTATAAGAGCTCCACTTTCATATGTTAAAAAGGTTCGTACAGTAAACAAATGCATAATTATCTCACAAAATTAGTGTCTAAATAACCTGACACAACACTAAAGGCATTCAGTGCCTCGTCCAAGAAAAAGAAGAACTTTTCTTGGATCTTTTTCTTGGAAAAAGGAAAAATGAAAAGTTTATATGGATTCTCTTATATTCTTGAGAGCAGATGCAAACACCTGATTCACCACACTCCCCGAATTTGAGGTGGGGTCAATGACACAACTTCAAATTCTTGGTCCAGGGAATCAGTCAGTTCATTTGCGAGGAAACCAGACATGTCGTTCCTTGCAGATTCGTCCTTGTGGCAGCTTGATTCCTTCAGGAGTGGTGATAGCCTTGAACACTTTTGGAGACTGTGGAGGAACTAATGGGACAATCTCCGCCATAGGAGGAGAAGCGGTGATTCATGGAGTAGTCACGTTTACAGTAAATCCAGCTGCTTCAGCTTTCCCTGCTTTGCAAGTCACGGCGGAGTGTTCATGTTTTTATCGTTGGTGTCTTTGAACACATTTCCAGATGCCAATTCCAAGTATCATGAGGAACATTCCACCAATTAGGACATATATCATTTCTAGCCAAGTAAATCCGCGTGTTCCAAGGTGTTTGATGATATTACACTCTTCCCTTTTATTTGCATGAACCTGGGCCATAGTCTCTTCCCAGGCCTGATCAAACATCGATGAAATGTTACTCCATTGAACTTTCGGAGTTAGAAACCAAGTTGCCTGTTTCATAAGGCAAGGATCTTCTTCCACTGAATGGGAGTATCGTATTGCGGTTCCATCATGTTTAACCCCATTCAAAATGAATGTGGTCGTGGAAGGCAAAGTAAAGACATAACCTGGGAACGTAATATTCTTTTTGGAAATAATGAAGTATCCTTTACAGCAATCAATATAGTGTTGTTGGTTATACAACTTTATCTGGGTGGTAAAATCTGATGGCATGTCTGCAGTATACTTTTCCCTTTCATAATTTCCATTGGGATTTGAGACAGGTTTGGCCTGCAGGCAGGTGTGTCGTGGTACTATTGCTGGTACCGTACAGTCTGCAATTTGTTGTATGTCCACGACGCAGTCATCATACATGCTCAACACTGCCATTTTTGGTCCTTTATAGTACGCATAGCAGGTCAAGTTCGTCCCAGGTTCATCTCAGTAAAGGATGAATGGATCAGCTCTCATACGAGATAAGTCTCGGTTAGTCCACGGAATTGCTCCACAGATTTAGATGGCATTTTCTTTCACAGATTTAGTACAATTGTGCAAGATTCGATATTCTAGGGGACAATTTTCGTATCCACAATCTATTTTGACACGAAGAATGGATTTGTTGTACCTCCATCCAAATGTATAGGACTTAAGTTTTCTGGTTTTCGTTGAAGTCCAGATTCGCTCGTTTCCTTGTCAGATGGAATCGATCTCCACCGGTTTGTACCGAGGTTCCTTATGTGGTTTTTTCTTATCCTTTAGGCTATCCAGTGTTTGGATCAATACGTATAATGCTACTGCCATTTCTGTAATGTTCTTCCTGTAAAACTCTGCCATACCTAGCTGCTTAATTCCCTAATATTAG
>JAQGBT010001866.1:0-28082 GCA_034698585.1 Disparrhopalites patrizii | reverse complement strand
AGAAAAGAAAGGAAGATAGAAGTAGAACAAAGAGAAAGCAAGATAAAAAATAAAAACAAGAGAAAGCAAGATAGAAAATAAAAACAAAAGAAAGCAAGATAAAAAATAAAAACAAGAGAAAGCAAGATAGAAAATAGAAACAAAAGAAAGCAAGGCAAAAACAGGCGATAGCAAGACAGAAACAGAAGAAAACAAAATAGAAACAGGAGAAAGCAAAGTAGAAACAGGAGAAAAGAAGGTAGAAAGATAGGTTATAACAGGAGACAGCAAGATAGAAGGAAAAGAAAGCAAGATAGAAAGAATAGAGAGAGCCAGAGAGAACCAAAAACTAGAGAGTATGTAGAAGGAACAGGAGTTTAATTTTTTGTATATACTCTCAGCTGTGTTTTTTAGCGATCTGTCAGCCCAAATGTACGCACACATTCACCACCCCCGACTAAAGGGCTTTTCAGGCGCTTACTTTCCCTTCAAGAGAGAAGAGGGGATAACATCAATGTCAGTTGGATGTACTATACAGTTTTTAGAAGTTATGCCTACCTAGCACCTACTATATCATATTGCGCTCATTCAATGTCTCTGCTTTTTTTCATTTTTGTCCACATGTCACTCTTTCTCTCTTACTCCCAATTTGTCTCACCTTTTTTTTATCACACTTGAACCTTCTTCACCTCCCATTTATTTGTCTCTGCTTCTTCCGACTTTGTACCGTATTTCTTCTCCTTACCCGTCACTATGACTGTCCTACATTTCCTTGGCCATACTCACATAGCTATGTAAATGTACGGTGTTCTTATATTCTCCGTAATTTTTTTATCTGATTCTCCTTTGCCTCCAAGTGTTATGCTTTCCCTACTTTCTCTCCACTTTTGTCCCATCTGTCATACCTTCTGAATTTGCCTTTGAAGCGCATAATTTCTCTATTTCTCTTATTATTCATTCAATTTTCCTCCTCGACGGTAAATTTGGTTTCTGTCAAGTACTTTTGCTGCTTTCCAAAGCCCCAAATGACTTGCTAGGATTTTTTTCAGTGAGTTGTTCCAATTCAAATAGTGGTGTGTAAATATTGTCATCGCAATTTGTCGTCCCATTATGTCGATGTTGGGCGAGAAGAATGACAGGCTTGAGCCCATTTACATTATTTTCTCCGTGTTTAACATGGTGCCTGAGATATTGACGTTCAATAAAAAATATTACATTTGAATCTCCAAACTCTGGTCGTCTACGGGTTCTCCCAACAACGTCTGCGAGAACCCGTAGGGATCCGAGAGGATCGGTTCTATTGCATACAATATAGATGTATACTAGAAGCTTTAAAAAAATTGTTGCTTCAAAGACGATAGCGTCAGTCGTAATTTCGCAGAAAATGTAACGAATACAAAATTTTCAAAATGAGACAAACGGATATTTTTAAACATTTTAAGTTTTAAAAAAATAAACCATTTGAAGCCAAATTTAATTTTTGTAAGTTCGTCGTATTCACAATAATGGATTTTTTTTTTGCAGAATAAAAGTATTTAATAGTAGCTGAAATAACCATTTTTCTTTAAAAAAATTGGTTACACTCGAAAAAACAGGAGCAAAATTTAGGTGATGGTAGTAGGTTTTATTGATATAGGCGAAAGCGCTCCTTCAATATATTTCATATATTTATGCAATATGTATTGCTAGAACGGTTGTTTAATAGTATAGCAATTTAACAGTTTTATAATTATTATGTAATTATTTTCATTAATTAGGTTTCATTTAATTTAACGGGTTTAACAAATATTTTTGAAAGTTGGCCAAGGTTCAGTTCCCGAGTCCTTTTCGTAATCCTTTCCGTCCGGTATTTATTGATTCATTCGAGTGTTCTGATCATGAACTCTTACGATTGGATCTCCATTATTACTCTAAATTGGTAGCATGCTGAATTAAACTGTTAAAATTTTAATTAATAAAGTTTTAAAATTTTTAACTAATAAAGTTTTAAAATTTTTAACTAATAAAGTTTTAAAATTTTTAATTAATTAAATTTTAAAATTTCAGGAGTTCAAAAAAGAAGCATGCTGTTGCTGGTCATTCGAATTTCCCGCTCCGAGCAATATTTAAGTACGAGTCCAAAAAATAATATCTTTCTCCCTAAAAAATTGTCGCAACGCGTGCTATTGAAGCGTTCCTGCACTGGAGGAAAATATAGATATTAAATTTTGAAATCAACGTAGAAATAACAGCTGATCTATTAAATTGGGTAAAACCAAGCTTGTTTACGTCAAGACAGTCACGTTGTGCAAATTGTGTTGGGGCTCAATCAAAATTATGATCTGTAGTTTCTTATGTTGTCTTCTGTGGTTTAGATTCACTAACAAGCAGCTTTGTTGACCGTCAATTTATTGTCCTTGGTAGAATAAGAACAGAGAGAGAGAGAGAGAGAAAGGAAAGGAGTGGTTGATTACGGATGTCATTGTGCTAGTATACATTTCAACCATAATTTTAGAGGAATCGTCTTGTACCATGTTGTGCTTCGACTTCAAACGCAATACCCTCGAAGCATCCTCCACCACAAGATAACAAGAAACCACATCTGATATTGTGAGGGATACAAGGAGAGGCTGTGGGAGGTGAAAGGAAACCCCTTTTCTTTCCCGTAGATGTGTCTTCCCTATAGCCACACATTATTAGGTGTGACGAACGTTGCATCGCGAAAGAAGGTCTAAAGGAGAAAAGGCTCCCTACAACAGAAGCAGAAAAAGCTCCAAAGAGAGAGAGAGAGAGAGGTAGACAGAAAAAAAGTCATCTCACATGCATACTTTCTCCCTTGTTTACCTCAGACAGTTTAATTTGAAAAGTTTTTGACAGTAACTTAGTCACGCGTAATTTCGTATTACGCAAGTTTGACCATTATGTCATTCATTTACTTTGTCCTTTAATTCACTCACAAAACCCCTTCCCATGGCCCTCAGTAACTCGTTTCCAAAAAGTCTCGAAACTGTGAATGACAACACTTTATTGAATAACTCAGTTAAATGATTACATTCTTTTATCCCTTCCACCCCCTAACCACTTCGTCAACCTGCACTTCATCATCAAATCGTAAATTTGATCTCCGTAGTCACTTTTATCTTCGACAGCTGAAAAAGAAATTAATTCTACGTCCCCGAAAAGCTATTAGTAGATGGAAGTTATATGATTATAGGAAATTATAGGATATAATGTGGATGTGGAGACAAAGAAAGAGGAAAGGACGAGAGAGAGAGCTATGTCGAGAGGGACCGAGACACCGCAAGTGAAAGTGCGTGGGAAGAGAGAGAAAGTGAGCAAAAAGGAGGGAGAAAGACACAAGTGAAAGTAACAGAGAGAGAAATAGGGAGAGAAAGAGAGAGCAATAAAAACAAATACAGATGGAAAGAGAGAGCTAGACAGAAAGAGAAAGAGAGAGGCACCGAGAAAGAAAGACAGAGAGAAGCGCAGGAGAGACAACAAAATGGGAGACAAAGAAGGAGTTTGGAAAGATTAATATAAAATAGCTTTTAGAGATTGAGCATTAAAGTCAGTTTTACTCCAAGAAATGAGTTAATAGGAAAAAAAGGGTTAAGACATACATATACATACAGGGAAATATTTGCTCTTCTATCACTTTCTTGATACACAATCCGCTTTTTGAGTTATTCACTTTTGGAGGATGAGAAAAGTTTCACTTTAAATATGATCCTATTTACTCAGTAGTAGCTTGGTTTGACACAGATGCTCGTTCATGCATTTGTTTGAATTTTTGTGCCTTGGAGAAACCCCTTCTCTGAATTTATGGGTCACTTCCTAGCGTACAAAGTCTGGAGTTGTGCGGGGTTGCTGATTCCCGAATTTTCTGAGCCCCTCACGATTATGTACGCACGTTCGCTTCTCGTTTTGCTGGCATCTTTATCTTCATTGCTTTCATGCCCAACTCATACCTGGGTAATATCCCAATATCCCACTCGGTTATTTCAACAAATGTATGCATAATCGAAGGGAGTAGTAACATTCCCCGCACCTTTCATATTACATACATATATACGACTACCCGTGAGCATCAATCATACTCTTATGCTGGTGTCAAAGTGAGCTAGGGAGAGATTAATATAAGGAGACTGAGAAACGAAGCAAGAGAGAAAGACGTTACAAGGACCAGTGAGGGGGAATAATAATGGAGAAGAAAGAGAGACAGAGAGAATACTTACTACAAGCAAACCTCTTACCCTCATTTGGTCATGTTCATAAATTAATCCGTAAAAGAAATTTTAAACTTTATTTAACAAACTCAGTTTTTCCCCAATTTTCCATGTTGTATTTAAAGCAATTCAGAGGCAACTGGGTGGCGAATCCATGCTATATTCCGGGTAGAAACAGTCCCAAAGGGGAGATAATGAGCCCAGAAATATCTAAGTATGTTTACAAATAGGTGAGGTCGATGAAAAGAGAAATCTCGAAGATTCAAGTACCTATATGGGGGAAAGGGAGATATTTGGGGGAAAGAGAGTGAAAGTAAGCCAAAGGAAAATGCGTAGGACACGTAGTTTTAGGACCAACATTTAAAAAAAAATTTGGGGAATAGAAAACCAAAAACAGCGGAAGGGAGTACTTCCGATTCGAGTCCCTGGCGTTAGATCGTGTCCCCAGATAGCTGATAGTGTCCCTAAATGTGGTTACTCTACATTTTCTCCCAGTGCAAGAACGACTGAATTTCGAAATTTGCTATTTTACCCAAAAGTGTAATATCTGTAAGTCCTGGACTAGGAAACGTAGACATTAATTTTATTTTTAAAACATTCTCCATTCAATTATGCCATGAGATATTTTGAATTGTTTGGTGTGGGAAATCAGATCTTCAGCGCAGGGTGAACTACAGGGTAAAATTACAGCGCCAAAATGTAAGGTCTAACGCTTATGTCGAAATATGGCTCGGCTTTTTCTTTTTTCATTGGCTCTATCTCTCTCCTCTCTCGTCCTATTGTTTCTTTCTCTCTTTCTTGCTATTTTCTGCCTCGTGTTTTCTGTCTTTATTTCTTGCTATTTTCTGCCTCGTGTTTTCTTTCTTTATTTCTTGCTTTTCACTGACTCGTTTTTACCCTCTGTTTTGATTATTTTTCTCTGCCTCGTTTTTTCTCTCTGTTTTGATTATTTTTCTCTGCCTCGATTTTTCTCTGTTTTGATTATTTTTCCCTCTGTTTTGACTATTTTTCCCTCTGTTTTGATTATTTTTCTCTGCTTTGATTATTTTTCTCTCTGCTTTGATTATTTTTCTCTGCCTCGTTTTTTCTCTGTTTTGATTATTTTTCCCTCTGTTTTGATTATTTTTCTCAGCTTTGATTATTTTTCTCTCTGCTTTGATTATTTTTCTCTATAGTATTTTTCTTTCTTCCTCTGTCTTTGTCTTCTTTCTTTCCCTTCCTGTTGTGCTTTTCTATCACTTTTTGCTTCTTGCACTCTATTTTTCATTCTCTCTCTTTTCTTTCTGTCTGCCACTAGTTGTCTCTGGCACTTGCCTGCTCTCTCATTCACTAATTTCTCTTCATCTGTCTCGCTGCTGCATCTTTCTCGCGCAGTTTTAAGTTTTTCTGTTGAACCTCTCCACCTATCATTTCCCATTTTTGCCGACAACAATTGCTCTTCCTCTTGCTATTCTCCTCCTCTCCCTCAGCCTGTATTGATACAAAGCATTAGAATGGATCCAATCAACTGACGAAAGAGAATGAGTAGGAGAATACAAGGATAGTAGCAAGTATATTACGAAAGGTACTGTAAAATCTCTCTTCCCCTGAGCGAGGACAGTAACTAGGAAAATAAACATCCCAAAAAATATACACTTTACTACTCTTTTCTAATCCTCCTCCTCCACCCTTTCCCTGCCTTTTCCGTCAACTCATCCGTCCCTGCTGGAGTTTTGTTGTAGACTTTGTAATTTAAACTTTATTCCAGCTCTAAAGGGGTAGAGGGGGAATGACGAGCGCATTGTGCAGAGGGAGAGAAAGTGAAGGGGAAAAGTGGATCTTACTTTAAAATTTGTTACAAAATCAATTTATCACATCTACTGCATAAACCCAAGCTGAGTCTTCAAAGAGGGTTCATTCGGGAGAGTGAGTGGGTAGTCCGCGGTTTCTGTGTACATTTTATATTCCTAAAAAATAACTCATGAACCTTCTCAGTCGTTGGCAAGAAGGGAGAGAATAGTATGCATTTCCACGCTGACGAAGTTTAACCATTTTAGTGGATGGTAAGAAAAATATTCTTGAGAGAAAGGCACCTTTACTTAGGAAGACAGGACTTGACTTGATTTTAATACAGAATGAGGGATTTGGCCACAAGTTTATTTGTATATACATTGTAGCAAGCCTGAAAGGAATAGATAGAAAGACAGAGAAAACACTCAAATCCTGTGGCCCACCACACGCCTCCCAGTTTTCCCTTGATATTTGAGGTGCCCATTGTATCCATATCCATGTCAAGTATTTATTTACAGAGTCTACCCTGTAAGACGTAAAATAAATAGCCCCATCATATTGCATTAGGGATGAGAAAGGCGGAATGATAATGAGCTAGATTGTTAGAATGTTCATAAAATGGCTGGTAAGAAGAGAGAAAAAGACGGAATTTTACATAAAACCTAATTTTGAATGGATGAAATTGTCCGGAAATATCCGGTATGGTGCTATTGCAAATACTGCTGTATAAACTTCATTTATTATTCAATGTATTCGAAAACGAACTGGAGACAAATGATAGCCATTTCAGATCTCAAAAGCGTTCCTACAATGCTCCAAGATTAGTTTTGAAATTTCCGAAAATCGTTAAATAAACATTACAACTAATCCTTACCAACCATTCCATTGACATGAAGAAATAACTTCAAATTGTATGGATTTCCACGCCATTTAATTTTTTTTCATTGCTCTAATCGACTGTCTGAAAACAATTCAAGGGATCCGTATTGACTGTCAGGAGGTCAGGACCTTTCAAATAAAAGTATGGGGGCGTATCTGATCGCGACAGTATCGTTTGAGACCAAAGTAGGTCCCATATATTTTTATGAAGATTAAAATTTCTCCTGGTGGTAATCTCCGAATGGGAGGGAGAATGGGCATCCTCTAGTAGTATAATTTTGTACACAGAAAAAGTATAGTGAAGGCCGACTGTGGAGGAAAATGTAAAGGAACTTCTACTGGAAGGAGCAGGCAAGGGAAATGGAACTTTTCCCAGTAATTATGAGGTAAATACAATAAAATTCCTGATCATGTCCTCCCTCCTTAAGAACGTTTGAATATCTCCCGAGTCAGATGGGTGAATTCAGATTGAGATTGCGAAAACAGAATTTAAAAAAAACTCAGGACCTCCAAAAGCGCTGAGCAAAACCAAAAAGATCCTGCTCCCTCCAATGTCACATCGTCTCCATGTGTTTACAGAGTGCCATGTAATCTCCTTTCTACTACATTTGTCCGAATTATGGTCCCCCGTCTTCTCCTTCCATTCCCTTATTTTTCTTTCCATGGAGAGGACACGATAATATTGACGTGTAGGAAAAATTTGCATTCATGTGAGATGCACTTTATGTACATAGGTACATATGTACATATACACACATGAGTTTAGGTATCCATAAGCTTTATGCAGCATCCTACACCTACTTACATACATCTGAAAGGCTGGCAAAAACATTGTGAATTCAACGGAAACTTACAAGGATGAAGGGGATTCATGTAAGACATCAGAAGGGGGAAAAAGGAGACAAGTTCACAAGGAAAAAATATGGGAAAGATAGCCTTGAGAGAGCCCAGAAGAGGAAGAAAGGACAGGGTGAATGGAAAAAATATTAGGGGAAAGTTCCATGTTGATCACGACGTAGAAGCGTGATCTCATTTGTTGACCTACTCTGTCTCCCTCAATTGCTCTACAAACATTGGTATGAACAAGGGTTAGATTTGCTTCCTCGGTAGAGACGGAGTGGAAGCACCTTAATTGTGTTTGTGAAAGAGGACGAGATGAGAGAGGGGAAAAGAAAGCAAATAAATGCTCAAATGTGGATGATCCTTAATTCTACAATGGAGGAGAAATGTGGAATACCTGAAGAATTATGGATGTGTCATCTCACTTATCAGATGAAGGGGTGAAAGGTCAGTTCTAATGGAGAGAATCCCGATTCATCGTCTTCCAGTACTTATCATATTCCTTTTTTCCGCTTTCACTATCGTCCAGGAGGAAAAGGGAAAATGTTTCACACTGGAAGAACTTTCATTCTCCTACCGGAAAAAACGAAGCTAGGGAAAATTGCCGAAGTTTATTTATTTTTTGAATAAATGAGTTGTCCCACGACAAGGCATTCAATGCCAGGAGAGGATTTTTTGTATTCTCAAACTTGTCCCAGTATTTAAAATGTGAGCTTCCACCAAAAACGTTTTCTCTCTCAGGTTTCTCCCTGGCATAATTATATTTCATAATTATACGAAATTCTTTTATCTCCTTTATATGACAATTGGAATGCCTAATTTAATGTAATAATGTATAAAATCAAAATAAATGTGTGTAAGAAACAATCTTATAGATAATTACGTGTCGCAGGATTGGCGGATGGGAATTGGAAAAGGTCGTTTTACCGTACTAATGCCTTATATTACATAATTATAATTATGTTCCCACTTTCTCCCGTCGTCCCGTCCGTCATTCATTACACAGTAGTATCTGTGGATTTACGATTTTTATTTATCGGCGATATATTTTTCATCTTCGATCGACGTTCTACTACATACATATGTATGTATATCTATATGTCCCAGTTGAAGTCAACCTTGCTGGAGTAGTGGGCGACGATGACCTATCACAAAGTCTTTTTAGTTGAACAAATATGGTTGATAAACAGAGAGTTTTTGAGGAAGATGGAAACGTCAAACATTGTGCACATAAGAAGCACATTCGAAACCTCCTCTCCCCGAAGGGTTTCTTGTGGAAAGTATTATTATTAATATGAATCTGAGTTCCGACTCTGCACTTCTTCTTGGCATCGTCAGAGAGGAAGCTGCGAAGGCGTTGCTTTGCCTATTGCAGTCACTCAGTAAAGAAGTAGTATAAACTTACTACAGTAAGCTCTTGGCGTATTTCATAAACGCCAAAATCTTTTTATAGCTGAACTGTGGCACGTCATTTCTCGAAAACAAGTGCAGCTCAAAGATTAATAATCTATGATTGATTAATGCTTCACATTCACAGATTAAATGCACTGGTGTCTCATCGCTCTTATCGCAGACGACACAGTTTGGTATCAGAAATACCAATAATGTTAAGATGCCGATTAAGTGGACTTTGTGGAAAGTAAAGCTGCGATGTAGAGAATTCGTCCAAGCACTTTTTCGTACATAACATATTGGAAATGTTTCTACACTGTTTTCAACCACTCCATTCAATTATCCCCAGAAGAACTTAAAATAATCCTGGTAAAACATCATTGTTTTCCCAGCTTCACTAAAAGTATTTACTTCTTTCCTAGCTCCTCCACGTTGGAAGTGGCACAATGGCTAAATGGTTACTGAATCAACTTTGTCCACGAAAAAAATATCGAGGAGAAATAGAGACGGATCTTAACAAAAAAAGTTCTTGTTATTTAAAAAGATTGATGTTTAGAAAGAGAGAAAGAGAGAAGTTAGATAGTCTGTGATAAATTCCTAAGAGACCAACTATTAGATGAGCTTTCAATCGAATTCACACTCAACTTTTGTTTTCCCCACTCACCTGAACGAATAAAAAGATAGCATTAAGGAGAAATACATGTACGCCGTGCTTTTAAAGCCCTTTAAAACGAAGAATTGAATAGATGCAGAAAGTGGTTTCTTTTTCTTTGAAACTTTTTGGGGAATTCCCCCTCTGAAAATCACTGTCTCTCACTCCCATGGGGATGGGAGAGATGAGAGAGAGAGACAAAAAAATGGGAGAGAGGCATTGGGATAGAAATCAAGAGAGAGAGATAAGGAGACTCAAAGATGCAGAATGATGACCTTTTCATTTTTCATATCTAATCATTTTTTAACTCGGCTGTATTCCCATACAATTGTACTGGTCCAAAGCGAGAAAAAATGAGGAGGGATGGAGATCGATCACAATATGTGAGCATTTTTGCCGATGGCTTGTCAATAAACTGTCGACCTAATGCATGCATCCCACTGACAGCCTTCTTGAAAAAACATGAGGGAGTGAGTAAAAGTGGTGAAAGTCTTCCCCTTTCCCTCGAAGGAAAAACACGATGGGACTCCGTTGGGAATTCCAAGGGAAGGGGTGAGGCCATGGGATGTGTTCTTTCTTGGGATTCTCCTCTTTCTTTCTCTCTTTCTCTTGCACTTTCTATTCCAACATTTATCTCATTTCACTTTTCTCTAGCTTTATCCTATTTTATTATCTTCTAGATTCCCCTCTTTCATTTTTTATGCTCGACTATCTGACTATTTTTTTATTCTATTTTACTTTCTATTCTCGAATCTCTCTCACTTTCTATTCTGGTTCCGTCAGATTCAAGCCTCAAATCTACCTTTCTCTCTCTCGCGCGCTATAATTTCGACTTTTTTTCTGCTGTACACTTTAAAAAAAACTTCTCATCCGACTTTCTCTAATTGCTGTTTACCTTTCACAATAATTTTTTTCAATCACTAACAACCCAACGAGAATCATTAGAGTGAATTTATGTTTTGAAATAGTCCTGTCAAATGAATAGAGTATTACGACTGTTTTTTGCATGTCTATATATAAATGTATCCTTTTAAAAAAGAGCAAATTGTTGAAATAATTACGCTATAGTGACGAGTCAGCTCTTTCCTCTTCCTTTGTTGTCATCCCCGTTTGATTGCCCTTACAAAAGGGCGATGGGGACTGAAACGATAATTAGGAAGATAATCTGGGAAAGGATGAGCTAAGGACTGTCTAACAGGCACAAATTTTCTGCCAAGCATTTGAAGAATGTGTATACATAATAAACGGGAGAGATGTACAGAAAAATATAACGTTTAATGAATATAAAAATCAATGATATTTAGATATACAAGCAACAAATTAAACGCATTCCGAGCCCACCATTCTTGTTCTACTATTAGTTATAGGGAGGGTGAACAAATGTTTTGAGAAGGAATAGAAATTATCCTGTCAAGCTGAAGACATTCCAGGAATATGACATTGTAAGTATGTACGTAAATAATGTAGATATGTATATACGCACATTCATGAACACATTCAACGCTAATTATCGAAGTAAAATCATATTAGTAGTAAGAAATGAGCATCTCTACAAAAGAATGCAGATACAAAAAAAAGCAGACATAGTTGCTCGTTAAGGCTAGATTATTTCGTGTACTTTCGTTTTTTTTATGTACGTACGAAATTCGACTTAATCAGTAAAAGCAAAAGGGCGCTTCCCTGTCCTTTTATCAGTCACAAAATTCTTATTTTCTCCCACGTCAACTGGAACTTTGGGGAGAGAGACACATTTTTTGTTCCAGCAATGAAGGACGTCATGAGGGCCAAGAGGACTCATCCGTGTAATTGGATATTACTATTCTTGCCACAGATTTCTTAGGAACTTTTATCAGTCAACCCCCTGAGGCTCTTTATTTTTGTCTCTTTTAAAAGTTACGATGTCTCTTGTTTGCCCTCTCAAGCGCGTTTAGCTATAATAATTCGCGCACTCCTCCCGACTTTCTCCACATTCTCTCTCAAAGTCCTATTTCCCCTTTTATTTTGTATGTTTCGCATGCATAGTTCCAATCCGCTTCCCTCACCGTCCATTTTCCCTCTTCCGTCACCGAAAGCTGTCCCTTCAGACTCATCAATGTTTGGCCTCATGGCTTATTTTTAGTCACACCGTCATCTCTCTCTCTCTCTTAATCTTTCACTCCCCTTTTCATAACTTTTTTTTACCCACACACTTGAAATTCATCTTCTTTCCTCCGGACTTGACTTTTCCGCACGTATTTTCTATGAATTTCCTGTCTATGAATAACGTTGTGACAATAGTTTTTGCTTCTACATACTCCTTTTTGTGTCTAACGTGTCTTAGATTTTTCAAAATTCTTCTCTTGTGCAAGGCAATGTTACCTCTTTTCCATTGCTTTTGCAAGGGTCGACGAAGATGAAGAGGATAGAAGAGTCTTGTACATTGATTTCTTTAATTTTGCAACTCAATTTTTGAAAAACGTTGTCACATCACTCATGTATCCCTTTATCTCTCTCCCGGACGGATCTCTCTTTCCCTCAGACGGAGAAATTCATTCCGTGGGAAAGAAATCGGCACACATCCCATGTGTTTGGAAGAAAACGCATTTAAAAAAAAGCAGATTCTGACATGCGAAAAGAGTGGATGAATGCACAGTACGAAAGAATGTGTCCAGTATCTCTGACGGGGTTGTTACGTGGATGAACATGACTCTTTCACATACATACATGGAGGGAAGAAAGTACGTGTACACGAAGTAATGAAGCTGGAATTGACTACTTGACGTACTCAACAATGCCATATTTATTTACAGAGACTGCATTTATTATTCCAAAGAAGTGGTGGAACAATTTGGGCATGTGTATATCAACAACGGCTCTTCCATTCCATTCCTTATTCTCTCCCTTATTTATGAGGAAAAAGTAGAAAGGTTCTCCTTCTGGTTTTCTCTGATTTTTTCTTTTTTATATTTATTTCTTTTTACTGTGATCTTTTCCTTTTTATATTTCTTTCTTTTTACTGTCATCTTTTCCTTTTTATATTTCTTTCTTCTTACTGTCATCTTTTCCTTTTTATATTTCTTTCTTCTTACTGTCATCTTTTCCTTTTTATATTTCGTTCTTTTTACTGTGATCTTTTCCTTTTTATATTTCTTTCTTTTTACTGTCATCTTTTCCTTTTTATATTTCTTTCTTCTTACTGTCATCTTTTCCTTTTTATATTTCTTTCTTCTTACTGTCATCTTTTCCTTTTTATATTTCGTTCTTTTTACTGTGATCTTTTCCTTTTTATATTTCTTTCTTTTTACTGTCATCTTTTCCTTTTTATATTTCTTTCTTTTTACTGTGATCTTTTCCTTTTTATATTTTTTTCTTTTTACTGTGATATTTTCCTGTTCCTATTTCTCTTTCTTTTTACTGTGATATTTTCCTGTTCCTATTTCTCTTTCTTTTTACTGCGATTTTTTCCTTTTTCTCTTTCTTTTTGCAGTTATTTTTTACTTTTTGTCTTTCTTTTTACAGTGATTTTTTCCTTTTTCTCTTTCTTTTTACAGTGATTTTTTCCTTTTTCTCATTCTTTTTACAGTTATTTTGACCTTTTTCTATTTCTTTTCACAATGATTTTTTTCCCTTTTCTTTTTACAGTGAGTTTTCCTTTTTCTCTTTCTTTTTACAATGAGTTTTCCCCTTTTCTCTTTCGTTTTACTGTGATTTTCTCCTTTTCTGGTTCTCTCTCTTTTTTCTTTGTTTATACCCCACTTTTCTGGTCCTTGCTTTTTTCTCTAAAGTTTTTGTTTCTGTCTAGTTCTCTCTGATTGTTTCTCCTTTTATGGTTTTCTTTGAATTTCCTGTTTTTCTGGTCCTCTCTCGTTTTTCTCTAATTTTTGTCTTTCCGGTTCTCTCTCTCTCTCTCTCTCTCTCTCTCTCTCTCTCTCAGAGCTTTGCTCTTTCTGCCTATTTTTTTCTCTTTCTGACTTCTCTTATCTTCAGGTTTGCTCTCTCTCTCTATCTCTTTGATATGATCTACTCTAACCTTCTCTTCCTTTCATTCTCTGACTTTCTCGCTCTCTTTTATTCCTTGCTCCCTTTTCTGTTTTCTTGTCTTTCACCGTCTGTTTCACTCTCGGACTTTCTCTTTACCATACTCTATTTTCTTCTTTCTCAGACCTCAGATTCTCTATCTCTGTCTCTCTCTCTCTCGACTTTCGTATGCATGAGACACGGGGGGAAGGCCCTTGCAAAGCCCTTACAAAGACCGAGTGATCAACTGCGAACGCCACATGCTTACTAAAGCTGTCTCCAAGACAATTAGGAGAACTTTTGTCGGATGTGTGTGTGTGTGTGAAGTCTTCCGATGACAATGAAGGGTATAAGAGTAGGGAAGATTCCCCTTCCTAGTGCTACTAGCCGCTTTCCCATAATGGAAGAAAAGCCCTTTGATGAGGCTTAGGAATTGCATGAACGGGCGGCCTTTAGGGGGCTTTTTTCTTTCCTTCATCATTCGCTCTGCTCCTTCCCATTCTAATGCTGGTCACGGGATTCAGACTGCTGGGTCGTCGGGAATATTATCTATCAATGTGGTGTAAAAAACAAGGTTGCAGCGTATTTCTTGGATGTTACCACAGTTGTTTTATTACTTGATTCTAATGTAGGTATATTACTGTTGGTCAAAGTGTCCGTTTATGGGAATGTAAAATATCATAACGGGAATGCATTAAGTTTGTTTCCACAATAACTACGACGGATGGAAAAGAATAATAATTAAGATGGGAAAATAAGACCGAATCACGGAAAATCCGCCGCTAGATGGACAGGGAATCTTGAAAGAATAGCTCAGGAAAGTGCCGTGTATCTTTCATTTAAAACCAAACTGACTCTTTTGCTTGTAATATTGGTATAGCACATCAAGAACAAGCAAATGTTCGCTCGTTAGAATCCTAAGAAGTCAGCGAGACTTTTCATTGTTACAAGTGACATGCCATGTGATTCCATTTACACCTTCTCATCATCATGATTCCGTGCTGGTAATCTTTTTTCATTTTATTGCTCATTCTTTTCAAAAACTATGTTTGCTGCAACCTCATATTTGTTGGAAGGATTTGGAGACGGTCTTGGATGGATTTGAATTGTATTACATAGTTACATAAGATTAAGAATTTCTGTATTTCAGAAATTTCGGAATTTCCGGTACAGAACTTTGTATAGGCACAATGATTTTTTTTGTGTTTATTTCTGTGTTAAATCAAATTTCTTTGGAACCTTTTGAATTGAATCAATCATTCGTGGACGCAATCGGTTGCTGATCCAGCTGGTTTCAAAAGAATTTGAATTGAACAAAGAAATTAGCCCAGAAGTTTAATTTCTTAATTCTGAACAAATCTTGCTTGTATTAAAATTCTACATATTAAAAAAATTACTACCCGAATACATATGTACGCCGTTAAATCAAAGCTATATGAATTATTGAATATGTGGAGATGATCATTTCGGATAGTCAGGTTGCGTGGAGATGATTTTTTTTTTACTTCACCCTCGATATACATATGCTAGGAAAATCAACCACGTCATTTTAGTGCATCTGTTACCTTAGTTCAAATTCGAGGAATTTCTTAAGAAAACAAAAGTAAAAGAAAAAACCGAGGAATTTTTACAATTGCATATCATCATACAGGCATATAATAAATATTATACGACTTTAAAGCAGGGAAGCCTAGGATGGATGTTGCTCCCGCAGAGTCTCCGTATGCATCCTACTGCTAATCGTCATTATTAGTTATTATTACTCCAGCAATAAAGAAGACATTTATGTCCTCGCACTTTCGTCGAAATAGGGGCTTAAATAAAACAAAAATGATTTTGACGACGTGTTGACACATACGGAGTGAGAAGATAATTTCTTTTTACTATAGTTGGTTATTAATAGGGTGTAAACCAAAATCGATTACGCATGTAGGTTGTTACACGTGCATGTAAACTCCAATTTGACTGAACGATAGCTGGCAAAGTTAGTAAAGTCCTCGCCACATTAAAATACAAAAAAAAAATACCATGGGATTTGGAGTGTCCCAACGAAGGACAAACAAGGCTTGTACTACCACGCGCCATTTTTGCTCGTACATAGTACAACAAACACCATTGGTTACTTACCATCTAAATGTCATATGCGATAATAATTGCTAAATAGACCAATACATGTGACTTTCCATTTCAATGACATTAGTTAGTTTTCACACAGAATCCCCAGACCTCGTACGGGTCAAGTAGTCTCATAAAAATAAAAGAGGAATTCAAGCACCATTAAAAATTTTTGTTGTTCCCGACTTCCCAACTTGAAATCGCAGCAATGGGCATATAGAGGACATTCTGTGGGATAAGTAAGTGAAAGAATGTGTAGGCTACCAAATTGCCGGATAAACGGGGAGAGACAATTCAAATAATTATTTTCAGAGTGAATAATGCCAATAATTGTACATTCCGTATGTATGTTTATGTAACAGCATTTGGTTAAAACAAAGATAATAATTGGGTTTGCGCCACAAAAAAAATCAATAACCCAGCTTTATCCTCATTTTATTACACTTTTGTCGACAATTTGTCAGTTGTGGGTACAAAATAAAACTTGTGAGGGTGAGTAGAAAGTAGAAAGTCATACTACAGATTTGCGGGTGAAGAATCGCTACATTCACGAAGTTAATCCTGTCCATGTGACCGGGATAGGATCATATACATGAAAGAATAACAGCAGAAAAAACACATTTTTGTTAACCAGTTAATACAGCCATAAAATATTTCTTATGACTATTCATGGTATAGATTCTTTCCATGTGAGAGAAGCTTCAGAAACAGACTGACAGTTCTTCAGAATAATTGGCAGGAATTATTCCCGTCTAATGAGCTCACTCATTAGACTGGAGTGCCTGAAGAGAAAGCCATTCCATCTCTATTCCTCCCTAATGCCAAAAAAGATCATAAATCTATAAATCAAACATTTCCTTTTCCATGTACGCTGTAATCCGTCCTTAAAAACTACCATAAATATTATTTACTAGGTGGGATCGGTAATTAATTATTTCGCAATCAAAGTCTGGTTACATGTTTTGGCGCTTCGCAATAACGTCCCTTATTACATCTCACATGGCAAAAAAGACGGATTGCTTCCAAGAATGACTCATTCACAAGGTTTTAAACGAATTTTTAACAGAAATAACTGTACACAAAAACGTTATAGGGAGCTGATGCGAGTGTTGAGGAAGGCAAAGTCTGCTTTCTCGTCCGTGTAAAAGTCAAAAGAGACTTTTTCAGAAGGAGAAGGAGTGCATAAAAAAGCAAGATGTTCCAGATGGCGTAATGAAATTAAAGGGACCTTGGGATAATCATGGTATGCTCCATCAACTGCCACTCACTCAATATTTTGTTGACACTCCAGAAATCAAATGGTTAGCTACACACAAAACGTCTTTCAAGAGCGCCTCATCCACCGTAGCATGCGTAGTCGTTAATTACTCTCTCTCATCTCCGTCCCTCCATTTAGTTTCCTCTTCTTGTCTCTTTATTTCATTTCCACTTTCTCCCTGCGCGTAACTGGGACGTCTTCAATTTATTTACTCTCTCCCACATTCCGCTTTCTTCCCTGTTTCCGTTTTTTTTTCCTTCACTCCATCCTAATGTTCTGTGATCGTCTTGGGAGCTGGCTTACCCTTTAACTAATTAAAGGCCTCCAAGTAATTCTCTCACTTTGGCACTCTTTCATTTATGAGTGTGCACAGCAGGGGTAATTCAGCACATCAACAAAAAGTATGACTTAAATTTAAGAAAGAATGTCCTCAAAATTCATTATGTATATATGTAATTAAAAATATACATACATACATGTTCTTTTAAGCCTTGTATTTGGCTAAAGAAATTTGTTAAAACAAAACAAGAATTTCCAGAGGGAGGAGGATGTCACTAAATACGCTCTTCATTCTCACATTTGAGATGTTTCTTTGCTCAACGATGCCTTTTTTTTGTCGAACAAAAAGCGAAGGATTGGTCAGGCACAAAGTGTCCTGGTTTAGGAAGGAGGTAGTCGTACGTATAGAATAAAACATGATAAAAATCCACGGAATAGTTGTTATCTCATTTCATTTGGTCCTTCACTCCTTCAGGTATAAATGGGAAGAGCGATCACAGTTTAAATTGCAAATAATTACAATTTTTAATTTTCTTAATCCTTACCCCGAAGTTTCCCTCAGTACTTGCATTATTACACCCACGCTTGGAAGAGATTACAAATCTAGCTTGTACTCTGTACTGAATTGATTTCTTTGTAATATGTATGATTCATGTTCGTCATTGAAAACTGGAGATATTTCAACGGAAATTAGGAAAAAACGGAAGTCATAGAATAATTTTTTTTAAAAGAATGAGATGTCTTTTTACGAAGAAGAACTGCGTTGACCAACTTTGATTTATGTTTCCAACGACCTTCCAAAGATCTCATTGTGATGCAGCTGTTTCCTTTTGCGTTTCCGCGTAACCTCCCTTTAGATTTTCACTTTCACACTCCCTTCCCTTCCACTCCGTCTCAAACATTATCTGTTCTTTCTCTCTATGTACTTTAAACGTCGACCAATCGTCTTCCGTTGCTATCTCCTATTTTTTTTATTTCTGTACCCCAAAAGTTAAACTATAAAGGCCATCCTGTCCATGAGGGGGTGACTTGCCAGACATGCGAGTATTCAAAGTCAAAGTAAGGTGATAGGCCTTGGAGTTGAAGTATTTTGCAATGTGGAGCAGATTAAGGCAGAAATATATGAAGAGATAGGAGGGATGTCATTTCAGGAGTTTATTCAGATGCCATAAGTCTTGTTCAAAAATATTGAGATTCGTATGCTGATTTTAGTACATTTATTAGAACTTCTTTTTAAAAAGTCCAGATCCGCGTACATCCCTCCCTTCTCTCCATGGTAGAAAAACGAAAAGGGGAAAGGGTGATACACTTTTTCCACAACTTTTGAAGGAATGAATTGATTTTATTCAAATATCATATCCAGCAATAGAATGCTACATGAAAACATATTGTTGGCATTTTTGCTGTGTTTCCGCATTCTCCAAGATGGTTACGATCTTTTCTTGCCACGTTCTACTTACATTGTGATAATACCATTAAATCACTGTTGGCTTAACAGGAATGCGTCAGTATGGCATTTTAATATGGGAATCGTTCTGGAAAAAAAAAAAAACTACAGGAATTCCCAGATGTCAGCATGCCTGAAGGGAAATGAAGAGGGGTAAAGTGTCCAAAATGTGAATTTGAGCATGTGAGGATTTGTGCTTTGCGAGGAAGCGAGTTTATTCTATTGTAATAAAAATCTTGCGGTAGGAACAGAACCGCACGCAATAACATCTCGAATCTCAATGATCACCCCTTTCCTCACACTACAAAATACGGAGTGAGATCTAGTATTTCCTTCCTTGTACTGGAAGCCAATAAAAGTAGAGGGGGTGGTAGTTCGTAAGATTTTGACATTCATCACGTTCCTGCTCTCCTTCTCTCCATCATCCTATTTAAATGTCCGCAACCATGCCCCTTTGCTCTCTCCAGTCCAGAATGTGACCCTAAAATGGCATTTCGTCTACAAAAGGGACCCGTAAAAAAATCATCATGATTCAACTTTGCTCTCTTCCTTGGTCTCACGTCTCACGGGGACAATTGAATTTTTAAAAATAGGTCACATGTGATAAGTGAGTAAAGAAGCAAGGGAACGTTTTTTACGCCACTCTGTCGTCCCTGTGCAAAAAGATTTGCGGAGACTAATCTCTTGACTATCGCTTGGCTTCTTCATTTTTCCAACTTCTGCGTTTTTTCTCCGTCTTTTTGTCTCATGCTTTTGTGCGTTCGGGAAACTCCTGCACAGAATCTGTGTTTTTATAGAAAAATTTTGCATGATAAACTTTGAAAATATGAAGGATACAGAAGCAAAACCAATTAACTACATATTTTCCAAAAATCAAGATTTTTTAAATGTAAATACCGCAGCAGAGCACGTGCTCGAAAACTGACCAAATACATGAAACAGATTTGGATGCAGAAAAAAACAAATACAGAAAAAAACTTGGTTCTTCACAGTAAATACAAGGAGACAAGTAAGACTGAACAAAGTTCTGCACAAGCCATTATGTAGCTTACTTTCCCAACATTTCCCGCTTCGCCGATAAAAAAAAGTTTTTCCGCTCCAAAATAGCAGAGGTCTATCATTATTAAAGATAAAAGTGATTTTTTGACTTTTATTATTACCAAGTTCAGTGCATTCGTGCATTCATATGGTACAGCATAGGTCGAGCTTGATTAGACATTTTAGATGTTGAAATGCTCTTTTGATATGCACATAGCGTACTTACGTTTTCTACCAAAGACCGATTTATCTCTTCACAGCGCCGGAGTCGCAATGTGATTTCTTTTGCAGATCCAAGTAATTTCCTGATTAAGCGGGAAAATTCCACTTTATTAACCCATCGTTCCAGTGAAACCCTTTTTTTTACCACACCCACACGCGAGTATAGTTACAGAGATTTGGCCAGACTTGAAAATGAAAAGAGAAAGATCCGGCAAGGGAAATCAACTTTTAATGGGTAACACGGAACTCAAGAAAGCTTGACGTCCATAATGTGAATTCTAGCATTTTCCATAATTTTTTGAAGAATCTGCAGGCTGAAAAGCAGTGCACATAATTTTAGGAAATTCCATGAAGGAATCATATGGGGGTGAGGTAGGCATCCTGCATAATGTCCATAACCATGCAGTTGTCATTCCAGCAATCCTTTGAAATCCTTTTTGTATAATACGTCTCCCACAATCAAAATTTATGGTGGTAAAGGAAAGCCTCTTCCAGTTTTATTATTATTATGAATTCACTCACCTGCGTTTTCCCCAAGCATATCCCGGGTGGGGATTAGGTAATGATGATTACTAGAGCGTCTTTCTCGGAGAAAATAGCATCTCACACCGTCATACCAGTAAACCCTATTCTTTCGGTCTATTATAACTGAGCATACCTATATGAAAGCTATAGAGTCATACCAGCCTAAGTTCACTTGAGCAAATTTCCAGGGGCGACAACTACAACAAATCAATTTTGAAGTCAAATTTTGAGATGGTTAAAATATAGTAATATTTGGCCAGGGTTCAAAACGTGGAAATGTGACGCTTGTGTTAGATAGTCGTTTTGTGGGAAAAAACAACTTTCGAAAAATATAGACTCAGCTGGTTTGACTTTATAGCCTTCATATGTATATAGCTGTAACTATATAGGATCAACGAAAGGGGCTGCTAGAGGGGGAGAAGAAGGGGTAAAGGAGACGAATAAAGATAGTGTGCTGGAAATGATTTCCAGGGGAGGAGAAGAGTAAAAATAAATATTGTGATCATTAAAGTCACCCTATTAAATCCGGATCCTCCGCCCATATGCCTGGCGGGGGAAAGTGGGACGGTTCTGCTTCTTTTACTACTACTATCTACTGATACTACTCTCAACACAAATCATCCATGCACTTTGTGTACCATTTATGCGTCTTTGGTACAACTCACGCAGTACACAGAAGTATTAGTATATTGGACTATGATAAATCCTTAATGCTGCTGTGTACGCACTTACATGTAATTATAATTTTTTCAGATACATATCGTAAGGATTGTTTTCGATTAAGTACACATATTCTTAGTTCAATCAATCAATCAAATCTTTATTACGGATTAAATTCGGGCGAACCCATCTCATCCATACATAGTAAGTATTGTCGGTCGTGAAAGTGATATTATCTTAAAGCATTAATTTATGAAAATTGAGTATTGTCTTATTATATTAGCATCTGCTGTCTTAAATAAGCAGGAAAAATTGTTTCTACTGATATTTCTTGTTTCAGACAAGAAACGTGTCCTTAACACACGTATAGTTGTTTGCATTCAAACAGGAGGTGAAATACATCATTTTGTTCACCTCTAAAGCAATATTTAGCATATTCATAGTTGCAAATGCAAATTCAAGGGAAATTATTTCAAAGAAAAATTAACTAAATGGCGCTTCGAAGGTGATTTCACTGAAATTTGGATGTTCCTAACGTTTCCTGCAAATTTAATTTAATGTAAAATTAATTAAATTAACCACCTGGAACATGTGGTGGGTAGGGCATGGTTTTGGGGGGCTCGAATTTGATCCAATTTGTTACTCAATGAACGAATAGAGGGTCAAATATTATAACTGGAAAAACGCCATGCTCTTAATGGTTCTGCGTAGAGTAAAATGCAATTAACTGTGGCTATAGGTGAAATCTGCCAGATAATAAATGTTGTAGAATTTCGAAAACCCAAAGTAGAATGACCAATGAAAAAGAACCTTTTTGTTTTGCTTTCACAGGTCCCGAGAAGATTATAGACAAAGAGAAAGTCAGATGAACCTAAATAAAAGGTAGCGGTGTGAAATGGTATACAACATGCGATAAGGGAACAATGATGGTCGGAAATCACTACATGGGAGTGATGGCCACTCCTGGCTTCCCCCTACATGTATTGCCTACCTCGAACACAGCGTCCTACAACAATGATCCCTACCTAGACACGTCCACCCTAACAAATTCCCTCCTGAAGGAATCCCAAAATTTCAGCGGAACCAACTCCACCTCCGGGCGGAATGGGACATCTACGGGGTGTTTGCCCTACCAAAAAAACGTCTACCCCATCGCCCTCCCCATCATGTTGGGCTTTTGCTTCCTCTCCGTCATCCTCAACCTTCTCATTGTCCTGTCCGCACGTTGGGCCCGAAAGCCCATGTCACCCACCCTGTACCTATCCATCTCCCTGGCGTTGGCGGATACTTTCGCATCCTTGAACGTAGCCACGGGCCTCATCATCAACTCCCTCCTCACCTGTGTTTTTGACACGTACCAGAAGAATGTGTGCATCAACCTGGTGGTGGAGGTCCTCCGATTGGGAGGCATTCTCGTCACCGTCATGCATCTCCTGGCCCTCGGGGTCAATCATTGGATCGGCATCACCCGACCACTGCATTATGCGGGGATCATGACGAGGCGGGCGGCTTTCCTGGTCATCGCCGCCTGCTGGATCGTCCCCGTCCTCTCCATTTTTATCTACTTCTCCATTCACAAAGGTCAAGGCTTTCTCTCCGAAAACTGTATGTCGAACTTATTCATGGATGAACTCACTTGGAGAAGCATCTTTGCTGCCTCCTTCTTCATCCCATTCCTCATCATGTCCCTCATTTACCTCCACATTTACGTCATCGTCAAGAATCACACCAGGTATCGGCAGAGATATCAGGTAAAAACCAGTATATGTTCGTATACACACTTAACGGATTTTTTTTTCAGCTCTTTCCTTACTATGTACATTCAATGACAAATCCACAGGCTTCAAGACATTTTGGTTCATCCCTCTAATTTACTTGTGTCAATATTATCAATAAGCTGGAACGCAGACATTGAGTTCCATGTTGCCCAAACGTGACTCACTTTTTATTCTAGACATGTGTACAAGTATAACATGAGAACATTCCCACCTATATTTTTATTTTGTGGCTGAGACAGTGTAGTAAACAAGCATGAAAGCGACGAATATAAGCCCGTGTTCTTTTGACTGGAAATGTCAACATTAACGTCGTTAGGGAAATTAGTTTCCATGGATTTTTAAATAGATCATGAAAGACTAGAGCACACGTTTGGGTCGTTCCATTCAGTGGGAAGCTCATCTTTTCGTTGGGTGAAAGCCCATGAGGACTCGTGCTTGTTAGCGGAGATCAAAAGGAGCTTTAAGAAGAATTAATACTTTCCCCACTATGTATAATGCTTTCCTCCTTTCAGAGGAAAGGAAGAGGGGTTCGGGGATGATTTTTCAAAGCAGAAAACACGGACCGCAAACTAAGGGTTGGATGAAAGGTAGGAGTGGGAGTCGCGGCTTTTTTGTCTTGGGATCTTTCTTTTACTCCAATGTTTTGTCTTTGTCACACTCACTTCCAAGAATAGTCTAAATGACGTCATCACTCCCACCCAGAATTTCTCGTTTCTAATTTTAGAGAAATCCCTGCTCATACTCGGCCAAATTAAATATACACATACACATATGAAGTCCGTATTGTCTCCGCATACTCTTCCGGACATTTGTTAGGTGACAATGAGATTTCACGAAATTAAAACGTAGGCAAACTACCGTCATTGTTACTAGAAATGTCCCAGAAAATGCGGGGAGTCTTGTCGAATAGGATTTTTAGGAGGGATGACTGTAGTTTCTTTGAAATTCGAGCTCACACAGAAAATGCCGTAGCCTGGCAATACACCGCTAGAGAAAGCGAGCCTCCTAATATATTTCTGTGTATCAAAATTTACTAGCAAGCAAGGGTCACCAACTGTCCAAAGCATTTGGAGTTGAACATGTTGGACACACGCACCAACAACATTACGGGTTTTATAGGAAAAAATAAATGAAAAGCTAGTCAGTAATAAGTTTGCATAATACTTCCATACATTGTAAGGATTTCAAGTTTATGCTTTATGTTTTTCAAAAACCCACGTTTAATGGCCAAAACAAATTTGTTCTCGATTTTTTTGGAAAACTATATTCTGTGGATATGCGTTAAAAAATAAATTTTGTTTTGGGAAGCAAATTGTGTGAGCCAAGATACGTATAAAGTTATTGAATTTATCAATTTTAGGATTCACGGAATCAAAAAATGTTTCGTAGTTTAAAAATTGATTTCAAAAATGATTCTTACTTTTTTTCAAAATGCTCAAACTTTCGTAGCCCAAAAAAATATTTTAAACAATCTAGTTGGATCTAGAACAAATTTTCATCAGCCAGTAAACACACTTTAAAAAATAAAGCTATGTAAACGAAGCTCAACATTTTTCTGCCACATATGAAAAAAATGTCTCCAATCTCCAACCAAATCCAACATACTCAAGTATGGAAAAAGGGAGACTCCTTAATTTGGTCTCTAAATACCGACATTAATAACAATTTCTTTTCTTCACAGAGCACTCAACAAATGCAAAGGAATATTAAAGCCGTGATCACTACCGTTTTCATCCTTGGGAGTTATATTGTGGGATGGATGCCGGGGATTATTTGGTACGTCATAATCTGCAAAACCTGCGCCTTCCAACTGACTCAAGTAAATCATATATTTTATAAAATATTTTATATTCACTTCAAGAAGAATCTTCCTCCTATTTTGATTTCTATACCAATTACTCCCCACCAGTTTCTTTGAAATTCAAATGGTTGAGCAGGACAAGGATTTAAATGGATAATATTTTCATGAATTAATCATATAGTTCAAACTGGAAACAATCGTCCCTTTGAGCATCATTTTCAACATTCTAATTATACTCAAAGCTCTAGTAAACCCCATCATCTACGCCGCCAGAATGTCTGACATAAAAGTAAGTGAAATTTATTTCACCCTTGTATTTCCATATGATTTCGAACGTTGCCAATTCATTCGTCTACCCCGGGATTTCCAGGTAGCTCTCCATAAGATGAAGTACGACATCATCACATTCTTCTGTGGACGATGTATCCATCTGGAAGCCCCAATAGATACTTCGACGCGCGGGTAAGGAATTTTTCATGTTCCCACATAATGTACATATAATTATGTAATAATCTCCCCCTTAACTGCCAAATTCTAAACCACATGGGAATATAAAGATCCTAGAGAGAGACAACAAATTGTATCTATATCCTCTGAATCAAGTCTTAATTTCACCCTAATAGTAGCACACAGGAATGCATTAATAATGTCTCAATAACCCTTTACCACAACGAAAATCGGTTTTTTTGATCAACAATTATGTCCTGTTCCACCTGTTCGTCCCAATACCCTTTCAAATTTGGACGATATCCTCCATTTCCGATTTCTCTCCGTTTTGTCTGGCAAGTACGATCTTTATGACGACGCATTACTCCCATTTATTTACCACACAGATCACTGTGCGAAACAAGATCACTTCGCGTCTCCAGCTATAACGCAAGCTCGCGACGATCGGGTAATCATTATGCCTCGTCCCATTCCCAGCGCGGAGGGAACAACGATAGTCAGAGCGAAAATCTCAACGGAAAGGCGGAGATCAACCACGTGGAATTGGAAATGAATGAAATTCATGAGTGGAAGTAGAAAGAAAGGATTATTCGCAGCCATTCACAAATTCATGGGATGACAAGCCTACCCGTCAAAACTCAAAAGAACCACCTGCGAAAGGTCTTTTCGGTCCTCTTATCTTACGTTTGGATTCCTCCCGGGATCTTCCGAGAATCCCTACGCTGGTCCATTCAGTTTACACGGGGAAGCGAAGAAAGTAGGATCGTGGAACTTTTAATCATAATCTTCCTCAACTAGATTTTGCTCTTCTACACGGGATACTTGGATTGTAATGGGGTAATAATAGTAACCATTGCAAATCAAGTATCAAATCTTCATTATCCGTGGTCAGAGGGAATCTCGTCTCCCTAATGGTTCGGAAACTCGTTGAAGGAATTGGCAATTGTACGCTATTGTACTGCGCCTGGTATATAGAACACTTGCGGTAGCACTTCCGGTTTAGTATGGCATTTACAAGCCCTCGCGTCGTTTCTGCACCGACGGACTGACACATACCGGAAGACACGGTTAGTGCATTTGCCGAAAACGTTTTTAAAACAAATATTTACAACATATTTACTAATATTAAATTAATTTAGAGTAGAATGGATACATACAGATAGATGGAAAAATAGATATAGAAATCTTATGTAATTCAAATAACATTTGCGAAAAAATTAATCCTAGTCGTGACCTGCGTGTAATAAGAGTTGTTTTCTAAAAAATAGCTTCTTGTTTGGCTTTCTTACCCTTTTTAAAGTATAATGTTTCTTGTCTCATTGAGTAATTGACTCGATAGTAGTTAGTATAAGTAAATCAATAAAAAACGAAGTAGGGATAGCCGAAACAGACGTACAGATTTCAGCGTTTCGAAGAGAAATGTACCGCTTTTTTACTTGCATAAATTTGTGTCACTATTGCACTTTCTTCGTAAGTACTTTTTCAGGACTATAATAATATGGATATAACTATGCATGTGTCTATGAATCCAAAATTCACACCAACAAATTATCAAAACTCTCTCAGACAAAGGCCTCACATTAGATATGGCTACTGAGATGGCATACTGAAATTTTTAGGCTTCTTGCAACGCCTCGTGGGAAGATCTTCAACGTATCCTTTGTTCCTTGCATAATGGAGACTCTTGTCACAAATGCGGGATAATAATATCCAATCCATTCTTTCCATTATACGTGCATAGCAAGTTACAGAAATAAACCGGATTAAGTCCAGTTTCCAAAAAATGAGTTTCGTTTTATGTTCATATTAAAACGACTATCATTGTGCCATGACTGTCGTTTTGGTCAAAAGTCTCGTGTGAATCGTGAAAATTCTCTTTAAACCATGAAAATTAGTTCCCCGCAGTGCTTAAATGTATAACGCGGTTGTGTGTGAAGGCTCAACTGATGCAAAGCTTCCTCAAAGGTTTTCATAGTCTCATTCTCAATTCTTATATTCATAACATCATAACTCTGTGGATGTGTCTGGCGCCTCTATTCTGCCGGAAAATACTTTTTTATATAGTCATGGAGTTACCTCTTCCCAATATTTTGAAAGCTTAATTTAGTGTTAATCTAAAGTCTGCGGTTTATGTCCAAATGACGAATCTATAAGGATAATCTATAACCTATATTCTTCCTGATTATTTTACTTTCTTCTCCTACGTATTGCGCTTTTCCTCTCTGTCACACCCACAAACATGTCCTTTCGCCTTGTGCTTTCTCTATGGTGGTCTCAACTTTCCCCTTCTCTCGTGTTGCCCCTGGCTCCGTGCCATTCTATCGTCGTTTATAGCTCTCCTTTCTCCCTTTCAAGATGGTCTCATGATTTTCATGTGATCCTTGATTTTCTCTGTTAATGTATTTTCTCATGTATATATACGTACATATTAAACCCGATTACTTGTCTAAAGTTTTTTTACGCCTGCATACAATCGTTAATCGATCACTCCACGTTTTACAACTCAGTTACAGAAAAATTAAACCAGTAGCTTTTTATGGTGATAAAATGTTTAAGGATACTATTCCATAGCAAAATTAACACGAGGAGACAAATTGGTAGGCATTTCCGCTGATTTTTCCGTATCCAATGAAAATTCTTTCAACGAAGCTATAAACGATTGGCAATTGGATTGGCTGACATCTCATGGGAGCGGACAGTGGATACAGTGTATATTAGTAGCCATACAGTCGACTCTCTCTATAACAGTCCCCTGTATAACAGTACTCTCGTTATAACAGCAGCAAAAAATGCTCCCCT